>CM042239.1:19579894-19764894 GCA_023566225.1 Romanogobio albipinnatus
ATGATGATGGTGTGCTGCAAATTTATGTGTAACTACATTTGAAAAGGACTATCCCCCCCCCCCCCCTTACCCCCCCACCCTTGGAAATATCTGTTAATGTTTAAAGATTATGTTTTTTATCCTTTTTTGTAAATAAAAAAGACCTTTAAAGTCTCTCTCTCTCTCTCTCTCTCTCTCTCTCTCTCTCCCTCTCTCTCTCCTCTCCTCTCTCCTCTCTCCTCTCTCTCTCTCTCTCTCTCTCTCTCTCTCTCTCTCTCTCTCTCTCTCTCTCTCTCTCTCTCTCTCTCCTCTCTCCTCTCTCCTCTCTCCTCTCTCCTCTCTCCTCTCTCTCTCTCTCCTTCCTCTCTCTCTCTCCTCTCTCCTCTCTCCTCTCTCCTCTCTCCTCTCTCTCTCTCTCTCTCTCTCTCTCTCTCCTCTCTCCTCTCTCCTCTCTCCTCTCTCCTCTCTCTCTCTCTCTCTCTCTCTCACAGGGGATTGTGGGTAGCGGGAAGACTGCAGGTGCTTGAGCACGCGTGCGAAAACTTTTCTGTTTTTCTTTTTCAACCTTCATTGTTAATAGTCATTCATAAATTGAACGTAAGGATTGTTAAAGTATTTACCCGCAGACTGCGCATAGCGCAGGGTTGCGAGTAATAATGGAGTCAAACGACGCTTTTTCGCGTCTAACTCTCAAACACGGATTCAAGTGCATGCCACAGGAGAACATGAACATTGAAGACGTTCTGCTAGCCGTCAGTCAGAAGGTTGGTGGATTAAATATTAAATCAGCTGCCAGGATGAACAAAGCACTTGTTGTTTTTCTTACTGAAGTTGAGATGGTTGATGAATTAATCGAGACAGGGCTTGAGGTAAACAATATGTTTTTACAATTACTGCCGTTATCTAGTCCCTCCAAAAAAGTAGTTATTTCCAATGTACCGCCATTCATAAAAGATGAAACTTTGAAAGGAATACTTCAGCGTTACGGTAAAGTAACTGCGCCGATCAAGATGATCCCTTTAGGACTCAAAAATCCTGATATAAAGCACATCATGTCCTTTCGACGATTCACGTATATAATACCGAACGCACAATATGACCCGCTAGAAGTAGCGATAAAGATATCAATTGAAGGTAAAGATTATACAATCTTTATCAGCACGGAACAGATGCGCTGTTATGTTTGCGGTGACCATGGTCATGTTCGGCAGACGTGCCCTAGATCTGTTAACAGTGCCGGAGAGGACAGCTCTAATGTGCGAGAAGAGACAAACTCAGAGCCTCAAAACCGAGAGGAAAATATAAACGATGGCAAACAACCAGAACAGAGAGCTGAGATTTCTGATGTAAGTCAGTCAGAAAACGCAGCTTCTCAGTCTAAAAGTGAGGAAATTACCTGTTTACCACAAAAAGACACAGAAGAACAAAGTATTGTGACAAATGAAAATGAATCTGAAGAAGGGAAATTTAGTCAGTGGTCAAGTACAGATAATATTCTGTCAGATGATGATTCAGATCATGGAAGTGAAAGCGAAGGGAGTTTTGTTGACATGGAAGAAACCGGTTCACAAGCAGGATCTTTAGAAACGAGTGATATAAACTCCAGACTATATTCTGTAAAACAAATCAGTATCTTCCTTGATAAAACTAAAGGCACCAGGAATCCCCAGATGGAAATGTTTTTTCCAGATTTGAAAGGCTTTCTTGCCTCTTCTAGATATGTAATGACAAATGCAACTCTTGAAGAATTCAATAGACAAAAACGATATCGTCTCAAGAAAATTATGACTAAAGTAAAAAAGATGATCCAACGTAGCGATAAAAAAGTATAACAGGTTAAGATGAAGCTTGCAATAATGGTACTCAGCTGCATTAATATTTCCCTGTTAATAATTATGGCATCCTTGAACATTGGATCCTTAAATGTTAATGGATGCCGTAGTGTAGGGAAAAGATTTGCTCTTTTTAATTTTTTAACTTTAAAGAAGACAGGTGTAATCTTTTTACAGGAAACTCACACTGATAAATACAACCAGACAGAATGGCTTAGTGAGTGGAAAGGGCAGGTTTTTCTCAGCCATGGGTCAAATGTCAGTGCTGGTGTTGCTATTCTGATATCTGCTAAACTCCAAGGACAGGATTTCAGTATGATAGATATTATACCTGGTAGAATGCAGCAAGTAGATATTTTTTTGCAAGGTTTATCTTTTTCATTCATTAATGTTTACGCTCCTAACGTTGGATCTGACAGAATTGAATGCTTTAGAAAATTACAAGAAGTGATTAATGGAATTCCCCAAGAAAGAGTAATCGTTGTAGCCGGAGATTTTAATTGCACAATTGATCATACGGTTGATCGGAATCACGATGAGCCTCACCCAAAATCATCAGAAGCGCTTAGAAATGTTTTAAAATATCATGCACTTGTTGATGTGTGGAGAGAATCCTTTCCTAAAGAAAAACAATACACATGGATGAAGATGAGTTCAAAAATTATATCTGGAGCCAGGTTAGATAGAATCTATGTTCAAAAAACTAAAAGACAGTATTTTCTTAACAGCAGTATTAGTCCCACACCCCTATCTGACCATCACTATATATCTGTCACGGTCACAACATTGAATACTCATAATAAATCTTACTGGCACTTTAATAATAGATTGTTAAAAGATCACTCTTTCGTGCACTCTTTTACTCTTTTCTGGAGAGCTTGGAGAGAGAGAAGGTCACAGTTTAAATCCTTAAGCCAATGGTGGGACATTGGAAAAATCCAGATGAAGTCTTTCTGCCAACAGTATACACAAAATAATACGAATGAAACTAAAAAGAAGATAAAACTTTTGGAAGAAGACATTTTAAAACTAAGTAGCTCCATAAGTGGAGAAGATGGGAAAAGTGAAGACCTGCTTGAACAGAATAAATTTATTTTAAAAAATCAGTATGAAGAAAGAGACCAAGGAGCAATAGTTCGAGCAAGAATCGCTCAACTTCACAACATGGACACTTCCTCAAAATTCTTTTTTGCCTTGGAAAGGAAAGTTCGAGAGAGAAAAGCAATCGATCATCTTAAACTACCCGATGGGAGAGAGACATCAGATAAAGAGGAGATTATCTTACAAGCCTTGTCATTCTACGAAAAACTTTACAGTGCCCAGTCTTGTGATCCTAAAGCTGTGGAACATATTCTTAATGATGTCCCTAAATTAAATGACGACAACAAGAAAGAACTGGAACATTCACTGTCATTTGAAGAACTAAGTACAGCTTGTGAACAACAGTCTGCTGGACGATCCCCAGGGTTGGACGGTCTGACATCTGAATTTTTTGGTCACTTATTGGACCTGATTTACACTCCGTTTTTACTGAAAGTGAAAAATTGAAAGTTTTACCTCTGAGTTGCAGAAGAGCCGTAATAACTCTATTACCTAAAAAAGGTGACTTAAGGTCCTTAAAAAACTGGCGCCCTATCTCAATTTTAAACACAGACTACAAGATACTCTCAAAGGCATTAACGAATCGGCTGAAAGAATGCTTGGCTTCCATAGTCCATGAAGATCAATCATACTGTGTTCCAAAACGCTCCATCTTTGATAACTTGTCTCTGGTGCGTGATCTACTACAGTTAACTGACATATACAAGCTTGATGTTGGACTTCTGTCCCTTGACCAGGAGAAGGCTTTTGACAGAGTCGACCATCACTACCTCTTTAAAACTCTGACTGCCTTTGGGTTTGGAGAGAAATTTATTTCACAAATCCAGCTACTTTACACTGATGTATACAGTATGTTGAAGATTAATGGAGTCTTAACAAGAACTTTTCCAGTGTGCAGAGGTGTTCGACAAGGCTGCAGCCTTTCTGGACTTTTATACACCTTGTCCATAGAACCCTTGCTGAGACTTTTGAGGAAAAATCTACATGGCATTTCAGTTCTTAATTCTGATATCTCAGAAGTAACTAACGTAAGCCTTACAGCTTACGCGGATGACATGACTGTGATAATACGATCTCAAGAAGATATTGAGCACTTGAAAATGGGTCTTGACCTGTATCAGAAAGCGTCTTCTGCACAGGTGAACTGGAATAAAACCAATGCACTACTTCTGGGCCATTGGCAAGAAGAAAGTCCACCTCATCTTCCTCAAATGTGCCAGTGGAAAACAGACGGTTTTAAAATACTTGGAGTCTTCTTTGGTACTGATCAATACATGACAAAGAACTGGGATGGAATAGCAGAAAAAGTGTTGGGGAAACTTCAGAAATGGAAGTGGATTCAACCTCAGCTGTCCTATAGAGGAAGGGTATTAGTTATTAATAATTTGGCTGCTTCGATGTTGTGGCATCGTCTGTCCGTTTTAGACCCTCCAACAGACCTTTTACAACTACTCCAGAAACACTTTGTGGATTTCTTTTGGGGAGGATATCACTGGCTGAATTCAGGAGTCTTGTGTTTGCCAGTATTTGAGGGAGGTCAAAGCCTTATTCATCTAGCCTCAAAAGTGAAGGCAATGAGATTACAGATAGCTCAAAGACTGCTCTATGATCGAAACCCTCAGCCATGGATAATGTTCAGTTTAGCCATTTTACGGAACTCTGGTGGAAGAGGACTTGACAGACAATTATTTCTGATGTCAAATGAAATGTTTAAAAATGTCTCTTTTACTAGTTTCTATAAGAATGTCTTAAGTGTCTGGAATCAATTTAAAACGGACAGAGAAGAGCATTTTGGCCTTGACGAACCACTTTTTTATAATTCATGGTTTTTCCAAAAAGTTATATCAGATACCGAAATTAAGAATTTTGTTTCGGCAGGTATTTCAAAAGTAGAAGATTTAATTGATTTAGAGGAAAGAAAATGGAATTCAGTACAAGAAATTTGTAGACAAGTTGGGGGAAAATCTGAGAGAATTGTTGGAAATATCTTAAACAAGCTGAAAGAATCTTTTCCAGTGTTACTGAGACCGTTTATTGAGAGGTTTCTGTCTACTGGGCTCAAGCAATGCCTCTTTCCTGAGGTGTTTATTACTCCACATAGTTATCAAGATGATAAAGACGAAAGACCGCTCCTTTCTTTTCGAGAGCTAGAACACAAATCATTTCTAGAAATAAATAAAAGACAATTGTATATTGTATGTGTTAAAATTACATTTTCTAAACAACTAATAGAGAAGAAAGATACAAAATGGAGAAGTTTCTTATCTGTATCCCAAGAACAGTCACCTTCTTGGCGGTTGTTTTATAAAAGTCCTTTACCTAAGCGCTCAGGAGACCTTCAGTGGCGTATTTTGCACTGTGCAATGCCAACAAAATCCTTTCTGTTTAAATGTAATCCTGATATATTACCAGTTTGTAGTTTTTGCAATGTATTAGAAACTGTGTTTCATACTTTTTGCGAATGTCAAAGACTGGATGCTCTCTTTAATTGTTTAGAGTGTATGTTATCAAGTCTTGGTTGGGTTTTTTCAAAAACACTATTTTTGGGTGTAAATATTCACGTTCTCAAAGAGAAAATTGTACTCTCTCAAATTTTTGGATTGGTCAAGCAAAATTATCTATTTGGAAGGCATATAAAATTGAAAATGAAGGAAGAACTGTTAATATATTAGCCTTGTTTAAAGCTTTGGTTAAATCTAGAATTAAATTAGAATATGAATATTATAAAATGAATGATGCTATGATAAGTTTTCGAATTAAGTGGTGCTTAAGCACAAATTTGTTTTCTTTGATGGAGGATGGAGAGTTACTTTTCCCGTGGTAGTAATGGGAAAGGTGTAAAGTTATATTAAACATTTTTTTTTGTTTAATGTTACAATGTCAAATTAAAAGGTGTTAAAAAGTCAAAGTCTCTCTCTCTCTCTCTCTCTCTCTCTCTCTCTCTCTCTCTCTCTCTCTCTCTCTCTCTCTCTCTCTGTGTGCAGATATACAAACTATAAAAATAAAATATGTCAAATTAATATGTAATGTTTAATTATTTACGTATGGCAAGTAGCTGCATAATCAGCCAGATAATTGCACAGTGGGGTCTTGTATCACCCTGAAGAGGTTTCTTTTTGCATAACAATCTGCTTACTGTGCCTCTTATCCTTGCCACATCCCTCAACCACAGACTAAGACCATAGAAAATATCATTAATCTGATATAAAATCAATAGAAGTCTATACAATGTCTTCACTATTAAAATGGAAGCATTTTGTAGATTTTACACATGGTATGATTTTCAAATCTGAAAGTAAAAGCATTGAAATCTTCATGCCTGATAATGTTGACCCACACATGGAGAAGTGGGTTATGACCTGAGTGTTTTATCAGACAATAAATCAATTATTAGCTAAACTACAAATTCAGAATCTTAATCTCTGAAGCGTACAACGGCTACTTGTTTAGTTTCCAGATACCAAAACAGAAAAGAAAATGAGAATGCATGACAAACAGTATTGTACAAAATAGGTATTTTCAAAAAAATTCCCGAACATTTCTTATCAATGTTGAAAACAGTTTTTATATATGAAATATCAATCATTGTAACATTATAAATGTTTACACTGTTACTTTTGATCAACTTAATGTGTCCTTGCTGAATAAAAGAAAAAAATCTTACTTACCCTAAACTTTTGAATGGTATAGTGAATTGATAAAATTGGTAAATCCCAATACAGACTTTTATTGTTAATATATAGTTTAATCGACCAATATAGTTGAATTTGCTATTCCCTGCTGAATGTGCATGGCCTTAAAAAGTATAAGACTTTAACTATGTCTGTAAGAATGAGAGAAAAATATTTTAAATATAATTAGTGTAACAAAGCTCATGATGACATGCCGTTTTTTTTTTTAGCATACCAAAACGTTTATCTTGACAAGCACATAGACACACCAGTTTCACCACATACTAATGCTGATTTCCTCATGTCTCTTTTGTTGACAATCTAAATTCATTATTCAGTCATGTTTAGTCTTGTACTTTATGTTCATGGGTTCTTAGTCACTAAATGGGATTCAGCTTCTAATTCTGAATGAATAAACACTGACCAGTTCAAACAGTGTTGTGTGTGTGTGTGTGTGTGTGTGTGTAACAGTTGTTTGAAATGAATCATTTGTAGCAATTAATCTATTCGATTAACAATGGAAGTACACAATAAATGGTCTACAGAAACCACTCATTGTTTTTCTACATGCTATAAATGCATTTATTATATATATATACACTCACTCACCTAAAGGATTATTTGGAACACCTGTTAAATTTCTCATTAATGCAATTATCTAATCAACCAATCACATGGCAGTTGCTTCAATGCATTTAGGGGTGTGGTCCTGGTCAAGACAATCTCCTGAACTCCAAACTGAATGTCAGAATGGGAAAGAAAGGTGATTTAAGCAATTTTGAGCGTGGCATGGTTGTTGGTGCCAGACGGGCCGGTCTGAGTATTTCACAATCTGCTCAGTTACTGTGATTTGAGAATGAGTTCACTGTACTAAAATGGCCCCCACAGTCACCAGATCTCAACCCAATAGAGCATCTTTGGGATGTGGTGGAACGGGAGCTTCGTGCCCTGGATGTGCATCCCACAAATCTCCATCAACTGCAAGACGCTATCCTATCAATATGGGCCAACATTTCTAAAGAATGCTTTCAGCACCTTGTTGAATCAATGCCACGTAGAATTAAGGAAGTTCTGAAGGCGAAAGGGGGTCAAACACAGTATTCGTATGGTGTTCCTAATAATCCTTTAGTGAGTATATATATATATATATATATACACAGTGATGAAAATAAGTATTTGAACACCCTGCTATTTTGTAAGTTCTCCCACTTGGAAATCATGGAGGGGTCTGAAATTGTCATTGTAGGTGCATGTCCACTGTGAGAGACATAATCTAAAAAAAATAATCCAGAAATCACAATTTATGATTTTTTTAACTATTTATTTGTATGATACAACTGCAAATAAGTATTTGAACACCTGTCTATCAGCTAGAAATCTGACCCTCAAAGACCTGTTAGTCTGCCTTTAAAATGTCCACCTCCACTCCATTTATTATACGTAACGAGTTCTGATTGTGCCAGCGGTTCCCGTGTTGTGATTTGACCGCAGCTTAGCGAACGTGGCACGGCTCCTGTGTTGTGATTAGACAGAAGCTTAGCGCACGTAACTTGCACGGAAAGGTCACGCCTCTTAACGGGAGATGTATGCGCTTAATGATCTCTACAGCGTCCCTGGGAAAGCCAAACAAAGGTGATTTGACTCCGGGATGAAAATAACAGCGTCTCGACGACTTGGCGACAAAAACGCAAAAATTCCTTTTCTCCAGGCGACACTTCCTCTTCTCCACGTGGGACAGCAACAAGACCACGCCCCCTTTTTTTGGCGTATTCTTGTGGGCGGAGGTTAGTCTGTTCTACTGTTCTACTGACGTCATTAATGAAGGAAGTACCAGGATGTAGTCCAAGCCAGCCGTTCGCTGTAGGCTTTGAAAGGGAACTTCTGTTAAATAAAATATCTCGCTTGGCATTGAACTTTGAGCTTTATAATTTTACAGGTATTATTTATGCTCTAACAGCAACATTACACACTAACTAAAGTTTGAACAATGGGATCACGAAGAACGGGACCTTTAATGCTGGATCTGTTAGAAAGGTGCATCGCAGTTTATTATGTATGGGGCTGCATAGCCGCAGACCAGTCAGGGTGACCATGCAAGCCGGCGGAGGCAGTGTGATGCTTTGGGCAATGTTCTGCTGGGAAACCTTAGGTCCTGCCATCCATGTGGATATCACTTTGACTGCTGCTAACATCTTGGTGTCAGATACCACAGCACACAGCAAAAGGGGGACCAACACAGGAAGGTGGACATAATGTTATGCCTGATGATGGGTGTACAAGTTGATATAAGAGGAAGTGTATATACTGATTGTAGTAAAGCTTGTTTGTACGGGAAGAAGGAGGCGGGAACCAGCGAACATTGAAAATGTTTAATCAAAAATAAACAAAATAATAATGGCGGCGGCAGCCCCTCGCGGGATGATAGATTCAAATAGATAGCCTACTCCTAGACCACAAATACAGTATCCACAAACATATTCTGCCTTGAATGGGAAGTGTACAAAGTCACTGCTGGCGCTGACCCACAAGAAGAGCCCGTCAAAGTGACTTAATATGTCTCCAGATAAATCTTGCGTGTACAGCTCGTGTTACTCCAGCGCTCGCGCTTTTTAGCCACCTGTCCCGCTGTGTGTGAAGTGCATTTGTAAAGTCAGGCACTGATGTTGGACGAGAAGGCCAGGCTTGTAGTCTCTGCTCTAATTCATCCCAAAGGTGTTCTATCGGGTTGAGGTCAGGTGCAGGCCAGTCAAGTTCCTCCACACCAAACTTGCTCATCCATGTCTTTATGGACCTTACTTTGTGCACTGGTGCACAGTCATGGAACAGGAAGGGGCCATCCCCAAACTGTTCCCACAAAGTTGGGAGCATGAAATTGTCCAAAATGTCTTGGTATGCTGAAGCATTAAGAGTTCCTTTCACTGGAGGGGTCAAGCCCAAAAACAACCCCACATCATAATCCCCCCTCCACCAAACATTACACTTGGCACAATGCAGTGAGGAAAGTACCGTTCTCCCTGCAACCGCCAAACCCAGACTCGTCCATCGGATTGCCAGACAGAGAAGCGTGATTTGTCACTCCAGAGAACACGTCTCCACTGCTCTAGAGTCCAGTGGCGGCGTGCTTTACACCACTGCATCCGACACTTTGCATTGCACTTGGTGATGTAAGGCTTGTATGCAGCTGCTCGGCCATGGAAACCCATAAAGGACACAAAGTTTGGAGGTCTGTAGCTAATGACTGCAGAAAGTTGGCGACTTCTGCGCATTGTATGCCTCAGCATGAGCTGACCCCGCTCTGTGATTTTACATGGCCTACCACTTCATAGCTGAGTTGTTCCCAATTGCTTCCACTTTGTTATAATACAGTTAACTACTAATATTTCATAGTAAGGAAATTTCACAAATGGACTCCTTGCACGGGTGGCAACATATCACGTTCCCACGCTTGAATTCACTAAGCTCCTGAGAGCGACCCATTCTTTCACAAATGTTTGTAGAAGCGTCTGCATGCCTAGTTTGATTTCATACACCTGTGGCTATGGAATTGATTGGAACACAGAATTCATGGTGTTCAATGACCTGAAAGGGGAGTTTTATTTTAACATCCTGATCGTATGTGCGTTGAGTGTTTGCAGCACGTGTTGTCAAATTAATTAAGATGTTGTCTGGTGTTTTTTCTGTTTGGTTGTTTTCTTCAGTTGCAGCGTGTTGAGCCCTCTCAGCCACAGTAGAAAACACATGAACCCACACTGCAGTAAACTGAAGGGAAGATACTTTTACAGCTATGAATATAATTGATTTATTGTCAACCTTTCAAAAGTTTGAGGTCAGTAATGCTTTTCAGCAAGGAGGCATTACATAAATGTAAAGTAACCGAAGGGTTATGTGACATTGAAGACTGGAATAATGATCCTCAAAATTCAGCTTTGAGTCACAGGAGATTTTAAAATATATTCAAAAAGGAAACGGCTATTCTAAAAAGCAATAATGCTAAACATTAACATTTTTGATCAATTAAATGCAGCCTTGGTGAGCATAAGAGACTTCTTTAAAAAAAACACAAAAAACACATTTGAACAGTAGCGTAATGGACATGGAGCTAAAACCAGAATAAATTATTTTTTAGTTTATTTCCTCTTTTACCTGCCATTAGTTCAAATTAAAAAAAAAATTCACCTCTTGCCATTAGTTAAAAAAATCTTTCAATCTTTCACCTCTTGCCCTCAGACCATAACACATATATACACACTAATTTAAGTTACATATACAAAATAAATTGCATACATTTCCATAAACCCCTTTTGAAAGTTCAAATCAAAGCCTGGAAACACTTAAGAGTCACAAGTTATGTTCAGATCCCAGAGGTTTCCGTTTATTGATTTGGAGCATCATTTCATTGATGAATCACAGCACATGCAGGTAGGAGACAGATATAGACAGCAATGGCTTATGAGAAGTGCAAATTTAAACAGCAAAGCAAGCTACAAGCTTATTCTGCTTAAATAACTGGACACACAGGATGACCAGTCAGTCAAACATCATAAAATAAAGTTTGATGGCATGTAGGGCAATAATCACTCATATAGCATAACTAATCAGCAAAGGAAATGGATGGAGCCTTTAGCTGCTCTCCTTGCCAAGTGTGAGCTTGTCAAACATGTACTCGGCCATGCCGTTTTGGGGGGCGCCCATGCGGCGCAGGTTGGTCACCCAGTCGCCCAGTTCTTTGATGGACTTCACCTGCTCATCCAAGTAGTGTGTCTCGATGAAATCGCACATCTGTAAGAAACAAGGAGGGTGTGTTTGGAATAAGTTTCGTTTGTGAATGAACTTGTCTAGTGGCATTGGTATCTGAGGTTGCACACTCACATGAGGGTCATTGTGCTGAGAGGCCAGCTTATGCAGCTCCAGGAGGGAGTGATTGACGCTCTTCTCCAGCTGCAGGGCACATTCCAGGGCTTCCACGCCACTTCCCCACTCATCCTTTTCTGGTTTCTGTCATGCATAAATACAAAGGTTAAAAGTGGCATGAGCAAAATCTTATATTACAGTACAAATATATGTACTAACCCAGCAATAGTGTCACAACAAACAATCTTTATTGATGTTAATTCATGCATTTAAACAAGTCTTCATAAAGTGTTGTACTGCAGCTAGATAAACACTCTATAACGTGTTTGCATCTCACGAAAATGCGTATAAAGAATACGAGTGTGCAATCTCGTGGAAAATGAGTTTTGGCGTGCATGCTACGCAGTTTGTCGCGTGCATATGATACGCACTTTATGGCGTATTATACGTACGAACCCCCACCCCCGGCCGACCCAAAAGCGTGTCATATACACGCCAAAGTGCGTATCATATGCACGCGACAAACTGCGTAGCATATGCAAAACTCATTTTGGCGTATACATTCCACGAGATTGCGCACTCGTACTATTGATACGCATTGTCATGAGATCGTGTTGGAGCGAGGTGAGTTTAGTCAGTCTCTTCTTTGGTTTGCTCAGTTCAGTCAGGTCTTCACTCGTTGTAGAGACATTTTATAAACCTCGGATTGGGCTGGACGTGGATTTTGCAAACTGTGATGTGATAGATTGCATTAGGAAAATCTGACTAATTTGCTCCGCTATTTGGGAAAGCCTGATTTTGTGAAACAATGTTTATATTCCCTTACGAAAATAAACCATGGTTTTACTACAAAAAAAAAAAAAAAACATGGTTATTGTAGTAAAACCATGGTAACCGCAAATTAACCATGGTTCTCTTTCATAGGTTCACTCGACGCTGCGTCACTTTAATGACGTAATGGGACGCCCTCTGGGTGTGCCGATTGTCTGAAGCCCTTATAGAATCACGCCAATTGATTGGCTGATGGCGCGCACGTCGCCCACCTGACGTAGTCACCTATATCAGCGCGCGCGCGCCATCTGCTCCTCAGATTTCTCTGCCTTCACGAAGCGGCCATTTCTGCCCTTCGGTTATCGATTTTTCTGGCCCAAAAACTAGGATTCAGTATACATATTTACCTCAGCACTTCAGCGACCGCGGATTGTGGAACTTTGTTCTCCTTGTGGTGAAGTGCTATGGAATTCAGACGTTGCCCACCGCCGTGCACTCGCTTCATCGCGATTGACGATCCCCACAGTAAGTGTGTTAAATGTTTGGGATTTACTCACGCACGCGACGCGGTTCAGGGGTTTTCTAATTGTAAATACTGCGATAACCTCCTTCTCAAAACCCTCCGCTCGAGGCTCGCGGTTTTTGAGAGGGAGTCATCCGTTTTTCCCCGTCGCGCTCCCGAGGCCGCGCAGGCCTCTCTTGGATCCGCGACCTGGGGTTCGGATGTAGAGCTCGAGGATGTGGAGTGCGAGCAGACGGGCCTCGCCCTTTCTCTCCCTCTCTCTCCCGAGCACGTGTGCGGGACTCCGCCTGTGGAATACTCGCACGACTATCTCTGTCCCAGCCCGGAGGCACGCGATGCGGTTTCCTTCGGACTGGAGGATGTCATTTTCACTGCAGCATCCGACTCCGAGGATTTCGGTGCTGCAAATACCGACGACGCTCTCCCGCCGAGCGGCCAGGAAGCGCGGCCATCAGCGGCGTATGATGAGCTTGTGGATGTACTCGCGCGCGCTACTCAGAAGCTCGCGATCGAGTGGCCGGATGAACCCCGCGAAGCTCAATCTTCTCAGTTGGATGAGAGATTCCTCAGCGGCCCTAATTCTAGGCCTCCGCGGAGGAAGCTACCATTCTTCAGTGATCTACACAGTGAGATTTCTAGATCCTGGAAGCAACCGTTCTCAGCCCGCCTAACTAACGCGGCAGCCGCTGATTTCACCAACCTCGTGGGTTTTGAGGAACAGGGCTATTCCGCTATTCCCGCGGTTGAGGACACGCTGGCCACTCACCTCGCGCCATCTTCAGCTCCCTCGTGGAAGTCCCGCCCCCTTCTTCCCACTAAGCCGTGCAGGACCACTTCTGCCCTGATTGGCAAATCCTACATGGCGGCTGGTCAGGCTGGCATGGCCCTTCATACTATGGCCATTCTCCAGGCATATCAGGCGGATGTTTTAAAGGAAATGGATGAGGGCTCCGGTTTGACACCAGAAGCTGTAAAGGAGCTTCGTAAAGCCACGGATTTGGCGTTACGGGCTACTAAGCACACAGCTCGCGCTGTAGGGCGCTCTATGGCGGGCTCGGTGGCGGCGGAGCGCCACTTATGGCTTAATCTCACCGAGATCCGCGACAAGGAGAAAGTTTTCCTTATGGACGCTCCGATTTCCCAGTCCGGATTGTTTGGGGAGGCGGTTAATACTGTGGTCGAGAAGTTCAGATCTGCAAAATCCCAGTCTGCCGCTCTAAAACAGTTCATGCCGAGGAGAGCGAGGGACGCTCCTTCCCCCTCCCCCTCTCAGTCCAGAGATCGCCCCTCTTTCAAAAGAGAGTTTTCCGCCCGGAGGAGCGACCAGAGTTATCCTCCACCCACCACGGTCTGGGGAGCTCGCGGTCGTCCATTTCCCCGTCAACGTCCTCACAGACGCATCGACCCAAAGCGGCCCAGCAAACCTTCTGCTTCGGCCACTTCGAGTCGCCCCTGACCCTCCGGTCAGAAAAAGGGGAGCTGCAGTTCACGACCGGGGCTGGGTCAGACCGCGCAAGCGTTTCTGCCCGCCCCCCACCAGCTCTCCCTATCCAGCTCTGTCATTTCCGCCGCCCAGCGCGCTTCGGAATACAGATCCGGTTATATCCCCGCCTTTTCCGGCGCTGAAGGAAGGAGACGCGGTCTGCTTTCTCCCCTCACGTCTGATTGGCTCACCATCCGCCGCTCGTCCAGACGGAGACACGTCCTGTTTTCTCCGGGATCCAGAGCGGCCCAGCCTTCCACTGCCTACTCCGCGCCAGGACGCCACGTGCTCTCCTCTGCGGATGGCCACACCCCCCTCAGAGGTCCACGACACCCCAACTCAGGTATGTCCACCGCACCTCATAATACCTCCCACGTTGTCAAATTTCTTCCACGAGTGGAAGCTTTTGCCAGGGATATCATCCTGGGTCCTCCGCACGATTCAGTCAGGCTACACGCTTCAGTTCTGTCGCAACCCTCCTCGCTTCGACGGGGTCGCTCACACGGTAGTAAACAGCGCCTCTCAGGCTTCTGTGCTACAACAAGAGCTCTCTTCTCTCCTCCTAAAGGGGGCAATAGAGGAAGTTCCGGCAACAGAGGAGAAATGTGGCTTCTTCAGCCGCTATTTCCTTGTTCCGAAGAAAGACGGCGGTCTGCGTCCCATCCTGGACCTCCGCCGCCTGAACTTCGCCCTCTACAAAGGGAAGTTCAAGATGCTAACGCTAAAGACTATCTTGTCTCAGATACGTGCGGAGGACTGGTTTGTCACTATAGACCTGAGAGATGCTTATTTCCATATCCAGGTTGTCAAACGACACAGGAAGTTTCTCAGGTTCGCCTTCAAAGGGAAGGCTTATCAATACAAAGTCCTTCCCTTCGTCCTTGCCCTGGCACCAAGGATGTTCACGAAGTGTATGGATGCTGCGCTGGCCCCGCTGAGGCTCCAGGGCATCCGTATTCTCAATTACCTGGACGACTGGCTCATTCTGGCCCACTCCAGGGAGTTAGCCTGTCATCACAGAGATGTCGTTCTTCAACACGTTCGATCTCTTGGCTTGAGAGTGAACACAGACAAGAGCGTTCTTACTCCGGCTCAGCAGACCACCTTCTTAGGTGTTCGTCTGGATTCCGTTCCGATGCAGGCCCGTCTGGCCCCTGCTCGGATTTCCAGTATCACAACATGCTTGGTCCGCTTCAGGCTAGGCCATCATGTTTCTGTGGGTACTTGTCGCAGGCTCCTGGGCCTCATGGCCGCAGCTTCCCCGGTGCTTCCCCTGGGACTGCTCCATATGAGGCCCTTCCTCTGGTGGATGAAACGCTCAGGGGCTCGGTCAACAGGATCGGCCCTTCGCCTATTGAAGGTGTCACGCGGCTGCTTTCGTGCCCTATCAATGTGGCGAGACCCTCTTTTTCTTCAGAAAGGGGTCAAGATGGGGGCTGTTTTCCGTCGCCAAATGGTTACGACGGACGCCTCTCTTACCGGCTGGGGTGCGGTATTCGAGGGCAGACCAGCTATGGGGATCTGGGAGGGGGAAGTTCTCTCCTGGCACATAAATTTCCTGGAGTTGAGAGCGGTATCCCTGGCCCTTCAGCATTTTCTCCCCTCACTCAGGGGGCATCATGTCATTGTCAGGACCGACAACATGGCAGTGGTGTCTCACATAAATCGCCAGGGAGGGTCACGGTCGCGCACCCTGGACAGGCATGCGCGCCGACTCCTCCTGCGGTTTCAGGACAAGTTTTTGTCCCTGAGAGCAGTCCATGTACCCGGAGTCTTAAACCTCGCTGCAGATTATCTGTCGAGACAGAAGCTTCGGTCGGGGGAATGGATGCTGAACCCTCAAACTGTGTCACAGATTTGGGAGATGTTCGGGAGAGCGGAAGTGGACCTCTTTGCCTCGAAGGAGTCGTCCCAGTGTCGGCTCTGGTTTTCTCTGAGCTCTCCGGCCCCGTTGGGGATAGATGCGTTCGCGCATCCATGGCCCAATCTGAAACTTTATGCGTTTCCGCCCATCAAGCTGATTCCGGCGGTTCTGTGCAGAGTAAGGGAAAGTGGGGCCAGCCTCCTGCTGGTGGCTCCACACTGGCCATCCCAGACTTGGTTCTCGGAGATGGTTCTCCTCCTGGACTCCTCCCCATGGGAGATACCGGTCAGGAAGGACCTTTTGACACAACTTCAGGGCAGGATTTGGCACCCTCACCCGGAGATTTGGAAGTTGTGGGTATGGCCCATCAAGGGCCAACGACACTAAACGCTGGTCTTTCTGCGGACGTTCAGGAGATCATTGCTAATGCGAGAGCCCCTTCTACAAGGAAGCTCTATTTCTCCAAGCGGAGGGTCTTCGAGTCGTGGTGCTCGGCTCATGCAGTAGATCCAGTTAACTGCCCGGTTGGTTCAGTTCTGGAGTTCCTGCAGGAGAAGTTTGCTGCTGGAGCAGCGGCTACCACCCTTCGGGTCTATGTCGCAGCTATAGCTGCCGGTAGGGAGTCGGACGAAATCCCTCTGGGCAAGCACAGACTGGTTTCATCTTTCATGCGAGGGGTTAGGCGCCTGAGACCAGCACGCTCCCCTGGTATTCCCTCTTGGGACCTCTCCGTGGTCCTTGAAGGGCTAACTTTGGCTCCATTTGAGCCTTTGGAGTCAGCTCCTGAGCGAATTCTGACTCTCAAAGTTGCTCTTTTGTTAGCTCTGTCTTCTTTGAAACGAGTGGGCGATCTACAGGCTCTCTCTGTTAATGGGACCTGTATGGATTTTGCCCCTGGCCTAGTTAAGGTTACCTTAAGACCTAGGGTGGGTTATGTGCCCAAAGTTTTGTCCACATCATTTCGCTCTCAGGTTATTACTCTTCACTCCTTTCACCCCCCTCCGTTTGACTCGGAGGAAGACGAGAAACTTCATTTGCTCTGCCCAGTTCGAGCGTTGAAGTGTTATGTTGACCGTTCGGACAGCTGGAGGAAATCTAACCAGCTGTTGGTGTGCTTCGGTGCTGGCCGCCGCGGGCTTTCCGCTTCGAAACAACGGGTTTCCCATTGGGTGACAGAGGCTATTTCCTTAGCTTATGAGGTGCGTGGTTTACCTTCACCTCTTGATGTTAGAGCGCATTCTACCAGAGGTGTGGCTTCCTCTCAAGCACTTTTTAGAGGGGCTCTTTTGGAAGATATTTGTGTGGCGGCAGGTTGGTCCTCTCCGCACACTTTTGTGAGATTTTATAGTTTGGATCTCGACATGGCTCCGGGTTCGCATGTCCTGTCTGCTTAACCTAGTCATGCAGGTTATCTGGTGTTCTTTGAGCCAGATACGGCAGCGCTTTAGCTTGGCGTGTTTGGTATATCGTTCCCATTACGTCATTAAAGTGACGCAGCGTCGAGTGAACCTATGAAAGAGAACGTCTCAGGTTACTTGCGTAACCTATGTTCTCTGAGTAGGGAACGAGACGCTGCGTACGCTGCCAAGCTCCTCGCGCTGCCGACAGGCTTTCCTTTTCGGCAGAGAAATCTGAGGAGCAGATGGCGCGCGCGCGCTGATATAGGTGACTACGTCAGGTGGGCGACGTGCGCGCCATCAGCCAATCAATTGGCGTGATTCTATAAGGGCTTCAGACAATCGGCACACCCAGAGGGCGTCCCATTACGTCATTAAAGTGACGCAGCGTCTCGTTCCCTACTCAGAGAACATAGGTTACGCAAGTAACCTGAGACGTTTTGCTTCTCTAACCACAGTTTAACCATGGTATTTGTGGTAAAACTGTAGTTATATAAATGGTATTCAATTAGCCAAAAAACCATGGTTACTACATTTTTACTACAATAAAACCATGGTTAATTTTCGTAAGGGTTGTGTAAAAAGGCGGCAAAAGACCATTATTCACTTGATACAAAACATTCTTGTCACATCTGTTCTGTGTTTTTGCACTTTTGGGACTTTTATGTTGAAGTTTATTTGTGACTAGGTTCTGTGTTCTTTTCTGTGTCCTGTTCCTGTGGAGTTTTGTAGTTTTTCCATGTCAATTAGTTTTCCCAGGTGTTCCCATTCACCACACCCCTTGTTATCTCATTTAGCTAGTCTCCCCTGTGTGTATATAAGGCCCATGTTTTCTCTGTTTCTCTGTCGGTCTTTGTTTAATGTTTGCTGTTATGCAGGTATTCTTAGTTCTCTGTTCCCGTGTTTTCTTTGTGTTTGCTCGTGTTATTTTGTTCCTGATTTTTTATTGTTAAATTAATTAAATTCTCCCCTGCAATTTGGATCCTGTCTCTCTACCTGCCGTCTGTTTATTCCCCGTTCCGTGACAATTCTGAGATGGAGCACTTTACTGAAAATGTATTAAAAAGTAAATTAAAGTGCATGTTTGTAATTCGTAATTACAAACTTTGTAACTTCATATAGTGAGATGTACAATATAAAATGAAACCATAACTATTAACAATTTAACACACGCAAAGAAAATCCAGTATGGCAGAAATGCATTCGTTTTGTGATATAAAAAGTAGGCTATATTTAAAATACGTATTAAGCAGTTATTTATTTAAGCCAGAAATAAAAACTATAAAGCATATTTGTATCAATCAAATATTTAACATTGTATATCCACTAAACATAAATATTATAAATACTATTTTTTAATATTGTGTGTGTGTGTGTGTGTGTGCCATTTTTAGGGGGAAAAAATTGTATTTATGTCTTTGTCATATGTATTACTTAAATGCAAATTAAAAACAACAACAATGAAAACAGACAATCAAATGAGTAAGTGGCAATCTTTAATCAGACACTAAAGCATGTTACATGGACTAAATGATGCTCAAATCAATGTGACATTAAAGATGACTTTTCGTTGCCATAAATGCAGATTTAATTCATGATAAATGTCAAGATGTAAAAATGAGAGTGAAAGAGAGTGTTGGTTTTATATTTGTTATGGAAAATGAAATCAAGCGATTTTAGATGGCACTGATGATTTCAGACCTTTTCTGTTTTCAGTAATTTTTGGGAAAGCCTTTCGGTCTGTAGCGGTCGGGGTCTCCACCGTTACGCCCCCAGCGATTGGCTTCCTGGACAGCTGCAGCATCAGAGTTGCCACGGCGACTGAGAGCCCGCAGAGCCTCTCTTCCATCACTGCACACATCATTAACATATCATGATTCGATATTGATTCCCCCAAATCATTTAAACATCCATTTAAAGGCACAATGAGCTGCTGTTTCCATGCAGAGTGTGAGGGAGAAAGAATTCTTGCTCTTATCAGGAATAGAGTAATCCAATCTTCCATAGTCAGTATGATTTTGTACATACCTTATGACTGCAGCTGCCCATCTGCCTCCTGGGCCCCTGCTTGCAGCATCATAGTTCCCACGTGCATGGAAATACTTGTCTGAGTTCCTCCAGTTGGCATTTCTCATATCCTGGTAGGCCCGAAACATGTCCTTTCCACCTACAAGAAACAGTGAAAATTATTCAAATGCGCCTACAACTTAGTGCACGTCTCAAGTTAAATAGAGGTAAAAAGGAAAAATAAGTGACCTCGAACGGCTTCCCCTGGGAAGTGGTACCACTGCGCCTGGGCCTCAGCCACCAACACCAACACCAGCACAGCAAGAATAAGCTTCATGATTACAGAACTGAACACATAAACATAATTGGACAATCCTTAGAAAATGCTTTTATCCAAAGCGACTTATCGTACACTCAAAAAGATCTGTGTGATCCCTATAAGACTGCAGATTTGCATCAATATAGAGGTGAATTTAGTCAGTCTCTTACCTCTCTGGTTTGTTCAGTTCAGTCACATCATGTCTTCATCCAGCTAGATCCATTTTATAAACCTCAGACTGGGCTGGACATGGGTTTTCCCAACTGACGTTACGGGACAGATTGCATAAGGAAAATCTCATTTGCTCCGCTATTTCTGGGAAACCAAGAATTTCCGAAACAAGACTACATTGTGTCCAAAGACTAACCATTACTTCATACAAAACATTCATGCAAGATTTTATAATCTTCATGCTGAGATGTACAATACAAGATGAAATCCTAAAAATCTAAATCTTTTTCTTAATCATATTTAGAAATATGAAAAGAAGTGTAGTATGGCAGAAAGGAAATCATTTGCACAAGCTGAATTTTCTGCATAATAATTAAAAACGTGCAAAGAATAATTACAAATGTGCAAAATAATTGTATGGCAGAAAGAAAATAGTTTTGTGGTATTAAATTGTAAGTTGTGAGAGACTCTATTGACAGTCTAAGCTTTATAGTTAGATGTTACAATACAAAATGAAACCATGATATAATAATTAATAATAATAATCAAATATATGCAAATTAAGTGTAGTATGGCAGTAATTAATTCTCTCTCTCTCTCTCTCTCTCTCTCTCTCTCTCTCTCTCTCTCTCTCTCTCTCTCTCTCTCTCTCTCTCTCTCTCTCTCTCTCTCTCTCTCTCTCTCTCTCTCTCTCTCTCTCTCTCTCTCTCTCTCTCTCTCTCTGTGTGTGTGTGGGTTTGACTATATAAATTAATATTTTGTGTTCAATTATTTACTTATATGGCAAGTAGCTGCATAATAACTCTGTAAGTAGCTTTTTATAACTGCGCCCCCCAGTTTGGGTTAGGCCATAGAAAATATAATTTATTTGATATAAAAATCAACCGGAGTCTATACAATGTCCTCACTGATATGGTTAAACAAACACATATAGGCCCAGTTTCACAGTCAGGGCTTAGATTAAGCCAGGATTAGGTCTTAGTTCAATTAGGGCATATAGCTTTTTTTTTTTTTAAATGCCCTAAAAACATAACTGGTGTACATCTTGAGACAAAACAATGGCACTGACAGATTTTAGGATATGTCAGTGCAAGTTCCTTTCAGTTAAAACAGCTCAAACATGCATTTTATGCCGTTCGGATCCATTTGCAGTAATTTATTAACACAGGTAAGCCAACAGAGATAGGCAGTCATAAAGATCAAACAGAACACATGAAGGGCAATCCAGGGAACGAAAGTCAAACAGGCATAGGTCAGAGGCAGGCGGCTTAGGTGCAAAAACAAGATCAGAGTCCAAGTCAAAGATACAAGAGCAAACACGAGAAATAAGCTAGAGGTAGAGTAAGGGTCTGCCCTCACGCCTCCTCCGATCTGCCTGATGCTGAAAATGGCGTGCTGCAAGTGAACGTGAGCAGCATCCCAGGTGGCCTCACTGAGCCGAAGCCACGCATCTACTACTGGGAGGTCGGATGGCTCCCCAGTCCATGGGAAGAGGGGAGGCTGGAACCCTAAAACACATTGAAAAGGGGTTAGACCAGTGGCAGGTTTTAACAAAGAATTCTGGGCATACTCCGCCCAGGCCAGGAAGCGACTCCAGTCCTGCTGATTCTGGTGGCAGTAAGTTTTCAGAAATCGAATCAAATCCTGGTTTAGACGTTCAACCTGCCCGTTGGCCTGAGGATGGTAACCAGAAGTTAAACTGACATTGATATTGAGTTTGCAGCACAATTCTCTCCAGACACGGGAGGTAAACTGAGGACAGCGGTCAGAGACAATGTCCTCGGGCAGACCAAAGAGACGGAACACCTGGTTGAGAAGAGCCTCGGCTGTCTGTAAGGCCGTGGGCAGACCGGTCAGAGGAATAAAATGACAGGACTTAGAGAAGCGATCCACCACGGAGAGAATAGTGGTAAACCCCTGGGAAGGAGGTAGATCAGTAACAAAGTCCACTGCAATGTGCGACCAGGGACGCTGTGGTACTGGCAGAGGTTGTAACAATCCAGCTGGTTTGAGATGAGAGGATTTCACAGTGTTACAAACAGAGCATTGATGAATAAACTTTATGACATCAGACTGGAGTGAAGCCCACCAAAAGCGATTGGAAACTAACTGTATGGTAGCAGCGATACCAGGATGACCGGCGCTGACATTATCACTGAAATCACCGCATCCCTAAGTAATCAACCACGATAGTCAATACACGGCCGAAGACCCCCATCCTTCTTCTTGACAAAAAAGAATCCGGCGGAAGCCGGAGATGTAGAGGTAGTGATGAAACCTTTAGCCAGCTGTTCGTCAATGTACGCCCATGGTCTCTGTTTCAGGTTGTGGCAACGGGTAAACTCTTCCGCGTGGAGGTACAGCTCCAGGCAAAAGCTCAATAGCACAGTCGTCAGCACGGTGAGCGGGAAGATGAGAAGCCTCAGTTTCGCTGAAAGCCAGAGCTAGGTCGTGGTATTCGAGGGGAATTCTCTGAAAATCCACTCCCTTGAGGGAGGCGCTGTGGTGTTCAGTACCTTGGACAGCGACCATGCAGTTGCTCTGACAGAATGCGGACCACCAGGATATCCTCCCGTCAGACCAGGAAATTTGGGGGTTATGTTTCTCCAGCCACGGAAGCCCCAAGATTATGGGATGCATGGGCGAGTGAATTGTGAATAACTGGATGGTAATAACTGGAGCGCTGGATTAACCGGACATGTGGCCCTCAGATGTCCCGCCTCTCTGCAATACATGCAGAGATGATTTCGGCGTCTCCTCTCCCGCTCCGCCGTAGAGAGGCGTGTGTACGCAATCTGCATGGGCTCTGACTCCGCGTTGGGGGAAGCATACTCAAAGAAGCTGGACCTAAGAGGTGAGCGTCGGGAGCGAATCATGTTGTCGAGGCGGATAGCGAGCTCCATGATTTGATTGAGCTCCATGATTTGATTCAAGGATTTACCGTCGCCGCGGCATGCCAGCTCTCCCTGGAGATCCGGTTCAATCCCTTGCGATACAGGAGCTTTAGAGGTTCCTCCTCCCATCCAGTTTGGGCTGCCAGGGTGTGACGAGAGTGTGTAGTCCGCTGCAGTAGACTTTCCCTGGCATAACGTAAGCAGTAGTTCTCCTGGATCGTTTCCTCCTGCTGAATGTTCAAACACTTCTCTAAATTGGGTCAAAAACTCATCATAAGAGGGAAAGGAGAGCTGACCTCCAGACCAGAGCGCAGTAGCCCATTCCAGAGCCCGGCCGGTGAGTACGGAACATACGAAGGAAACGCGGCTCGCATCAGTGGAATAGGACTGTGTCTGCTTGTCAAAATACAAGCTGCACTGCAACAGAAATACCTTACAGGCAGAATGTGAGCCATCAAATTTCTCGGGAAGGGATAATTTTGGGTGGTTTGAATTTTTACTTACGGCAGGTGGAACGGCAGCAGGTGCAGTTGGATTCGGAGCTTGATTTTCAGTCGCGCTCGGCGGGGAAAGGGCGCGGACGGATCTCACGAGCTCCTCGGTGAGAGCTGTTAATTTTACCAGCTGTTGTTGATGAGTGATCAGCACCTCAGCTTGAGAGGATACCTCGGAGGCCAGTCGAAGGAAATCTGCTGGATCCTGTTTGGGTGAAATCTTCTGTGATGAAGAGGCTGAAGCTGAAGAGGTTCTGAACAATCTGCTTACTTTGTCTCTTATCCTTGCCACATCCCTCAACCACAGTCTAAGACCATAGTTAATATCATTAATCTGATATAAAATCAATAGAAGTCTATACAATGTCTTCACTATTAAAATGGAAACATTTTGTAGATTTTACACATGGTATGATTTTCAAATCTGAAAGTAAAAGCATTGAAATCTTCATGCCTGATAATGTTGACCCACACATGGAGAAGTGGGTTATGACCTGAGTGTTTTATCAGACAATAAATCAATTATTAGCTAAACTACAAATTCAGAATCTTAATCTCTGAAGCGTACAACGACTACTTGTTTAGTTTCCAGATACCAAAACAGAAAAGAAAATGAGAATGCATGACAAACAGTATTGTACAAAATAGGTATTTTCAAAAAAATTCCCGAACATTTCTTATCAATGTTGAAAACAGTTTTTATATATGAAATATCAATCATTGTAACATTATAAATGTTTACACTGTTACTTTTGATCAACTTAATGTGTCCTTGCTGAATAAAAGAAAAAAATCTTACTAACCCTAAACTTTTGAATGGTATAGTGAATTGATAAAATTGGTAAATCCCAATACAGACTTTTATTGTTAATATATAGTTTAATCGACCAATATAGTTGAATTTGCTATTCCCTGCTGAATGTGCATGGCTTTAAAAAGTATAAGACTTTAACTATGTCTGTAAGAATGAGAGAAAAATATTTTAAATATAATTAGTGTAACAAAGCTCATGATGACATGCAGTTTTTTTTAGCATACCAAAACGTTCATCTTGACAAGCACATAGACACACCAGTTTCACCACATACTAATGCTGATTTCCTCATGTCTCTTTTGTTGACTAAATAATCTAAATAATAAACTGAATAATCTAAATTCATTATTCAGTCATGTTTAGTCTTGTACTTTGTGTTCATGGGTTCTTAGTCACTAAATGGGATTCAGCTTCTAATTCTGAATGAATAAACACTGACCAGTTCAAGCAGTGTTGTGTGTGTGTGTGTGTGTGTGTGTGTGTGTGTGTGTGTGTGTGTGTGTGTGTGTGTGTGTGTGTGTGTGTGTGTGTGTGTGTGTGTGTGTGTGTGTGTGTGTGTGTGTGTGTGTGTGTGTGTGTGTGTGTGTGTGTGTGTGTGTGTGTGTGTGTGTGTAACTGGTTTGAAATGAATCATTTGTAGCAATTCATCTATTAGATTAACAATGGAAGTACACAATAAATGGTCTACAGAAACCACTCATCGTTTTTCTACATGCTATAAATGCATTTATTATATATATATATATATATATATATATATATATATATATATATATATATATATATATATATATATATATATATATATACACACTCACTCACCTAAAGGATTATTAGGAACACCTGTTCAATTTCTCATTAATGCAATTATCTAATCAACCAATCACATGGCAGTTGCTTCAATGCATTTAGGGGTGTGGTCCTGGTCAAGACAATCTCCTGAACTCCAAACTGAATGTCAGAATGGGAAAGAAAGGTGATTTAAGCAATTTTGAGCGTGGCATGGTTGTTGGTGCCAGACGGGCCGGTCTGAGTATTTCACAATCTGCTCAGTTACTGGGATTTTCACACACAACCATTTCTAGGGTTTACAAAGAATGGTTTGAAAAGGGAAAATCATCCAGTATGCCGCAGTCCTGTGGGCGAAAATGCCTTGTTGATGCTAGAGGTCAGAGGAGAATGGGCCGACTGATTCAATCTGATAGAAGAGCAACTTTGACTGAAATAACCACTCGTTACAACCGAGGTATGCAGCAAAGCATTTGTGAAGCCACAGCACGCACAACCTTGAGGCGGATGGGCTACAACAGCAGAGGACCCCACCGGGTACCACTCATCTCCACTACAAATAGGAAAAAGAGGCTACAATTTGCACAAGCTCACCAAAATTGGACAGTTGAAGACTGGAAAAATGTTGCCTGGTCTGATGAGTCTCGATTTCTGTTGAGACATTCAGATGGTAGAGTCAGAATTTGGCATAAACAGAATGAGAACATGGATCCATCATGCCTTGTTACCACTGTGCAGGCTGGTGGTGGTGGTGTAATGGTGTGGGGGATGTTTTCTTGGCACACTTTAGGCCCCTTAGTGCCAATTGGGCATTGCTTAAATACCACGGCCTACCTGAGCATTGTTTCTGACCATGTCCATCCCTTTATGACCACCATGTACCCATCCTCTGGTGGCTACTTCCAGCAGGATAATGTCACAAAGCTTGAATCATTTCAAATTGGTTTCTTGAACATGACAATGAGTTCACTGTACTAAAATGGCCCCCACAGTCACCAGATCTCAACCCAATAGAGCATCTTTGGGATGTGGTGGAATGGGAGCTTCATGCCCTGGATGTGCATCCCACAAATCTCCATCAACTGCAAGATGCTATCCTATCAATATGGGCCAACATTTCTAAAGAATGCTTTCAGCACCTTGTTGAATCAATGCCACGTAGAATTAAGGAAGTTCTGAAGGCGAAAGGGGGTCAAACACAGTATTAGTATGGTGTTCCTAATAATCCTTTAGTGCAGGGGTCTCAGACTCGCGGCCCGCAGGATGATATTTTGTGGCCCCCTTGACATCAAAGTTTAATGTTAGTGCGGCCCGCGCGTTACTCTGAAAAGCACCTTTTTGCTGAATCGTTGCGTGTGCAGCGCTTGCCGTCTCCTTTGTGTGTGTGTGTGTGTGTGTGTGTGTGTGTGTGTGTGTGTGTGTGTGTGTGTGTGTGTGTGAGAGAGAGTTGGCTCGCCCCTCCCTCGTGCAGTATAATTGGTTGACACCGCGTGATTGACAGGAACAGACGAACGAAGCTGATCAGACAGTTGAAACGAATGTGGTCTAACAGCGCTCGTCAATTTCAAAATGATTGAGATCAAATCAAAGTAGGCAGGGTTTACGTTCTCTTTTGGCTCGTGCACACTGCACAGTCTTCACACACAGACGAGCGCATCCATCTATCGCTTAATGCCGTTGCTGAGAGACTATTCTTTCCGGTGAAATCACAAAACAAAATGCAAATGTGTCCATGGTCTTATTATACGATCACTGATGAACATCTTTGATTTTAATGAAGAAAAACTATATGAGGGCGGATTAGAACCCGGAACCTTTGACATGGTTGACAAAAATTCTACCACCAAACCACAGGGGAATCCATAAGGGAGTTGCGGATTTATGTATTTATTCACTCACTCCTGCAAAGAATATATTATTATATACTAAAAACGTTTCGGTTACTAACGTAACCTCGGTTCCCTAAGATGAGGGAACGAGTATTGCGTTTTGCCAAAACGCTTATGGGGGAATTCCTTTCCTCGAGATATTGAAGCAAATTTTTATCCAAAAATACCTTTTACACGCAGTGCAGCTGCACAACTCTCAGCAGGAAGCAGCTACGTGCTAATTGGCTGTGCCGCTGCAACTGCAGCAACCTATAATGAGACCGTGGGGCGGGACGGACCAATCAGGTCCTACCAAATTCCCGCCACAAGGGGCAACAGCATTTGCATAGCCTAGGGTATATAAGACCCGCTCTCGCAAGGTTAGTCAGGTTAATCGACTGAAGCGACTCCTGAGCAAGTGAGCAAACACGGCAAGCAAAACGCAATACTCGTTCCCTCATCTTAGGGAACCGAGGTTACGTTAGTAACCGAAACGTTCCCTTACGAGAGTACTCTCGTATTGCGTTTTGCCAAAAGGCTTATGGGGGACCAATGCAAAACGCCGTGCTTGCTTAACGGCTCTAAAGCCGACGACACCAAACCCAGGCTAACCTAAGTGGGCCCGTAGTATGATATCAATAATTCAGAATGAGCCAGACCTAAGTCGGGCCCTAATGAGAATGAACACGATATTCGTGCAATAAAGTATAGAACTGACATAACCGGGTCAGGAATAATGAGTGGCCAGATACTTCGGGCCGTATAAGGAATATGCTTATGACTTAAACAATATCCAACCCAGGCCGGACTTATCGGGCCTTTAAGGGGTTAAATCTGCTCATACAGCAAGAAGCCCAGCTTGTAAAGCCGGAACATCTAAATTATAGAACCTGATAAAAGTGGACGGGGAGGCCCAGCCTGCCGCCGCACAGATATCATTCAGAGAAATGCCAGTAGACCAAGCCCACGAAGAGGCCATGCCTCTAGTAGAATGGGCTTTAATGCCTAAGGGGCAACTGAGATCTTTAGACTCATAAGCCAGTGATATAGCATCCACTATCCACCGTGACAGGGTCTGCTTTGTAACCGCGTACCCTCGGGTGCGGCCGCCAAAGCATACAAAGAGCTGTTCAGTTTGCCTGTAAGCAGCGGAACGCTCTATGTATATTCTCAGCGCTCTGACAGGACAGAGCAAATTAGCATCTATCTCATCTGACTGCGACGAAAGTGTCGAAAGTGAAATGACCTGTGCTCTGAACGGAGTTGAAAGCACTTTAGGTACATATCCATGTCTTGGTTTGAGGACGACTTTGGAGTCGTTTGGCCCAAACTCCAGACACGAAGCGCTCACAGAGAGCGCGTGCAGATCACCCACTCGCTTAACTGATGCAATCGCTAGCAGAAAAGCAGTCTTTAGTGACAGGAGCTTTAAGCTCACAGAATGCAGAGGCTCAAATGCAGAGCTCCTCATGGCATCCAGGACCGTGGACAGGTCCCATATAGGGACTGAAGGGGGGCGAGGTGGGTGAAGCCTTCTAGCCCCTTTAAGGAAGCGAACAATGAGATCGCTCTTTCCTAGTGACAGTCCGTTCACTTGAATGTGATACGCTGCTATAGCAGCCACATAAACTTTGAGCGTGGAGGGGGAGCGACCCGCGTCCAGAAGCTCTTGTAAAAATGTAAGCACCTCTGACACTGCACAATCATGTGGGGTCAGATTTCGCGCTTTACACCAGTCTGAAAAGACTGACCATTTTCCTGAATAGAGCCGCCTAGTTGTGGGGGCTCTAGCTTCAGTAATAGTGTTTATTACGCTTACAGAAAGGTTCTCATGTACCCGTTGATGGGCCAAACATGAAGCGCCCATAGATCGGGACGGGGATGCCAGATCTGCCGTTCTGCCTGCATGAGGAGGTCTCTCCTCAGCGGGATCGGCCACGGAGCTGCATCTGACATCTGACTCAGCAGTGAGAACCAAGGTTGATTTCTCCAAAGCGGGGCTATTAAAAGCACAGCGCATTTGCTCTCCCTGATCCTCTCTATGACTTGAGGTAACATTGAGATTGGGGGAAACGCATAAAGAGGAAGGTTGGGCCATTCGTGGGCCAGCGCATCCTCGTGCTTGGAGAAATATATTCGGCATTGAGCATTGTTTTGTGAGGCGAAAAGATCCACTTTTGCCTCTCCAAACTTGCCCCAAATTATCTGAATTATATTTGGGTGAAGAGACCACTCTGCAGGGGACACTTTGCCCCTGGACAGCATGTCCGGGCCCAAATTCAGAATGCCTGGCACGTGAGTCGCTCTCAGCGAGCTCAGATTGTGCTCTGCCCATATTAGGGCTTCTTCCGCCATTGAGTGCAGGTCGATAGATCTCAGACCGCCTTGGCGATTTATATAGGCTACCACCGATCTGCTGTCCGTTCGGATCAGGACATGGTGGTGTTTTATGTACGGAAGGAAAGCTCTTAGCGATATCGTGACCGCTTTCATCTCTAGACAGTTTATATGAAGGCACTTCTCCGAGTCTGACCAGAGACTGGAGATCGGCCTGCCCTCGTGAAGGGCTCCCCAACCTAGGTTGGATGCATCTGTCGAGATAACTTTCCACTTCATAACAGTGCCCAAACTCACGCCCGTCTTGTACCAGACGGGATTTTTCCAAGGAGCCAGAGCCAACACACAGCTGTGGTCCACCTTGATTTGCAATCGGCCCGAAAGCCATGCGTGAGCTGGAACGCGGCGATTCAGCCAGCGCTGTAGGGGGCGCATGTGCAACAGACCCAGTCTGAGAACTGGCGCCGCCGAGGCCATGACACCTAACATCCTCTGAAAGTGTTTGAGAGGAATGTGTGCACCGGACCTGAGGGAAACCGCTCGGTTCTGAGCAGAGAGCGCGCGCTGTGACCAGGGGTGTAAATTTCATCTAAAAGTTGGGGGGGACAATAAACATGAAATTTCTCAAGAGCAATTTTTGAAGGGGACACAAATAATACAGCCAAAATCGTACTTGTAAGGATATGTGTACCACAAAAAAAAAAATTGGGGGGTGTTTTGGTGCACTGAAAAATTATTAATGTCCGTTTTTCTTTTCTCTGTCATTTTATCTGACCAACAACACAACGCGATAGTAGTTTAAATACGATTAAGGTTCACCACGCAGTCATATTATAATTATTAAATTATCTTGCGTCCTCCACATAGTATTTTATACTATGATATTCAGATATTTAGATATTCAACTGCAGCAAGCCCTCTGATCTTCCACTTATTATCATATTGAGCAAAACCCAACACAGATCTGACTGAACTTACGGTGTAGAATTAGCCAATTTTTAGAATTTGGGGGCGGGTTGCTTGAATTTTGGGTTCATTAGCCTATTATTCGTAATGAAAAACACAACAACAAAACAGTACAATGACACACTCCCTTAAATAGGCGCTTTTACGCTTTGAAACCAAATCTTCGATAATCTTGTCTGTCAGCGGTTTGCTCGTTCGGCTCGTGCTGTATTGAGCAGACGCGTTCAGTTTTTAATTGTTTTGTCAGTTCTCTAACTGAACTCAATGATTTTATTACTGTACAGCGGAGCGGGGCGGTGCGGCGGTGGGCAAGGGATGTTAACAGTGTTTTGTCTAATCTGTATTAAAGAGAAAAGAATAATTTCATCTGACGTTTAAAGTGAATATAATAGCCTTGACAGCTACTTACTGGTGTTTCACAACTGCTGTCTGAAGAGCCTTGTTCTCTCCCCAAACTTGTGTGGTGGTTTTTCTACGTTCTATGTAACGTTAGTTGAGGTGCGCGGTGGATCAAACCACTGTGAGGCAAGGGGGGAGGGGGGGACTCAACATGTTTCTAAACTTAAAACGCATTTTTTTCCCCCCGTTTGCGTTTGTATTGTTTCACTACTTACACATTTATTTTAAGTATATATTGTTATATTATTTACAATACTCAGCATGGTTTTTAGGGGGGACAGCCCTCAGATTGGGGGGGTCATGTCCCCCCTGTCCCCCCCGCGATTTACGCCCCTGGCTGTGACGTCAGCCGCGCGCTCATCTGCAGCGAGTCCAATACTGTTCCCAGAAACGAAACTTTCTGTGTGGGAAACAATAAACTCTTTGCCACGTTGATTCTGAGTCCCAAGCATTGTAAATGGTTGAGAAGCCAAGATCTGTGGGTTAATAGCTGTATCTCGAGATAGTTGTCGAGATAGTTGAGAATTCTCATTCCCCGAAGCCTCAGCGGGATTAGCGCTGCTTCCATGCACTTTGTAAACGTGCGAGGGGCTAGAGATAGACCAAAAGGTAGCACCTTGTATTGGTATGTTTTCCCCTCGAAGGCGAATCTCAAGAATGGCCTGTGATGGGGGGCTATTTGTATGTGGAAATAGGCGTCCTCTAGATCCACAGTGAAAAACCAATCTCCCGGGCGAATGTGCGCGAGGATTTGTTTCATTCTCAACATTCTGAACGGGCGCTTCATAAGAGCTTTGTTCAAATGTCTGAGATCTAGGATGGGTCTGAGACCACCGTCCTTTTTTGGTACAAGGAAGTAACGGCTGTAAAAGCCCGACTCGCTCTGTGAGGGGTGTACGGCTTCCACCGCTCCCTTTATTAATAGTTTTGATATCTCGGTTCGAAGCACGTGACTTTTGTCGCTTCTCACCGTTGTCTCTTCCACGGCGCGAAAGCGCGGTGGTCTGCGAGCAAACTGTAGCGAGTAACCTCCTTCTATTATGTTCAACACCCATTTCGAAATGCCGGGAATGGCCCGCCAGGCCTCGGCCTTCGAAGCCAGGGGCTGAATTAATCTGTGGGGCGAGTCGCTGAGTAACAGGGACTCGGTGGCCCGATAACCTTGCGCTAAGTTGGCGCTTATGAGGGAATTGTTTCCCGCCGCCTGAGTGCAGGGGGCCGGGGAAGATAGAGTATTGGTGCTTGTGTACAGGCGAGCGCGCTTGAGTGCGGGCTCGTTGACTGTGAGAATAGTGTCTCCAGCCACCTGAGTGCAGGGGGCTGGGGGACATGGGGGAGTGCTTGGGTGTAGGGGTACATGCTTTAATGCTGGCACACTGCCTACAGAGAAAAAGCTCTTTTTGTGACTCATATGGGTCGCCGTAAAAACGGCGTTTGTGTACAGGCGAGCGCGCTTGCTTGCGGGCTCGTTGGCTGTGAATGTGGTGTTCCCAGCTGCCTTGAAGGGAGCTGGGGGACGTTTTAAAAGAGAGCGAGGCGGTGCACCGGCCGAAGCGGGCACTATCCACCTTCTCTTCATACCTCTGGCTAGGACGGCTTCGGAGGCTCAGGCTTCGACACATTACTGGGTCGTGGACCTCGACGCTCCGGCGGTCTGCTGCGGCTCGTAGAGCGGGAACGCTGACCTGGCTTGGAAGCCGCGTGAGGCTGGCGAGCTGAAGGCGGCGCCTTAGTGGGCTGGGCTGGTCCAGCTTTAGCTTGACGGCTAGCGGAGGAGCTGGAACGCTTGGGCAGGAAATGTCGCATTGCCTGCGAAGCCTTCTGTGCTTCAGTGAAGCGCTCCGTGAACCCAACCACGGCGGGACCAAACAGTCCTGAAGGCGAAATGGGCGCGTCCAGGAAAGCGGTCTTGTCCATGTCCTTCATTTCAGTTAAGTTTAGCCACAAATGGCGCTCCAACACCGTCAGGCTGGCCATGCATCTGCCGATGGCCTGAGCATTGGCCTTGGTGGCGCGCAGGGCCAAGTCAGTGGCGCCGCGCAGATCCTTCAGAGCCTCGCTATCAGGAACAGACTCGTCCAAGGAACGGAGGAGTTTGGCCTGGAAGACCTGAAGCACCGCCATGGAGTGTAGTGCTGACGCCGCCTGGCCGGCGGAGGCGAATGCTCGACCGGCGAGGCTGGACGTAGTGCGGCAGGCTTTGGAGGGGTGCACGGTCTTTGACTGCCATCCTCTGGCGGAGGGCGGGCAAAGGTGTGCTGCGACAGCTCCCTCGAGGGGAGGAAGAGCTTGATATCCCTTTTCCTGAGCGCCGTCGACTACCGAGAGCGCTGGAGAAAAAGAGGATTTGGCGCGAGAAGAATATGGCGCCTTCCACGATTTAGTTAGCTCCTCGTGGACTTCTGGAAAGAAGGGAGCGGGTCTTTGAGCGGTCGGTTGACGGCGGTTTTCGAAATACCACTCATCCAGTCGGCTTCTCGTGGGCTCCTCGGGCTGAGACCAGTCAATGCCGAGGTCGTCCACGGCCATGGTGAGCAAGCGCATAAGCTCAGAGTCGACTGAGGTTATGACGCCGCTAGCCGTCCGCGTCGAAGTGGCGTGCTCCGAGGCGGCGTCCGACCACCCGCTTCCGGATGCAGCAAGGGAAAGGCTGTCATCCTCTTCCTCCTCCGGTCCGCCGAAGGAAACAGCAGTGGCCGCCCTGTGAGGGGGGCTGTGCTGCTCCTTGGCGAACAACACGGGCGATGGCGAGGCACGCGGGGACATGCCCGGTGTGTGCTCGTCAGAGCGCTCCGGTGGCCTCTGGTCGCGACGTTTTTTCTTCCGTGGCTCCAGAGGCTGGGAACACGGGACGGGATCCGAGTCCAAGCTGGCGAGCCGAGCCCGAAGGGTCTGCAGCGCCAGCTCGTCACACTCAGGGCAGCCGCCCTGGTTGAGTGCAATCTGCGAGTGGTCTCGTCCGAGACATGACACGCAGATGATGTGCCGATCCTCGTCCGCGATGAAGCCTCTGCAAGAGGCGCAGGAACGAGACATTTGAAACAACGCCTCGGCTCTTTTTGTAAACAGAAAAGGTAATAGAAAAGGATATGTGCCGGATGGCGCAGCTGGAAGGCAGGCTGAAGGCGGAGAATCCGACGTCCTCAGGCCGCGTGTTCCGCTGGGTGCGTGTCGACGGCAGGCTTCGATCCGGAGCTCAACGATAGCAAGTCGCTGAAGAAGAATTAATCTGACTAACCTTGCGAGAGCGGGTCTTATATACCCTAGGCTATGCAAATGCTGTTGCCCCTTGTGGCGGGAATTTGATAGGACCTGATTGGTCCGTCCTGCCCCACGGTCTCACTATAGGTTGCTGCAGTTGCAGCGGCACAGCCAATCAGCACGCAGCTGCTTCCTGCTGAGAGTTGTGCAGCTGCACTGCGTGTAAAAGGTATTTTTGGATAAAAATTTGCTTCAATATCTCGAGGAAAGGAATTCCCCCATAAGCGTTTTGGCAAAACGCAATACGAGAGTACTCTCGTAAGGGAACTAAAAATATATTTGACACAAATTAATGCAAATATTGTTTACAAATAGTCCCAAAAAGATTATTTCCCAACTAGAATTAGACCTAGAATTTTGTTCACTGTTCTGTTTGACCTGGTTACGGCCTTGCTGTGAATTAGTCTATTATTTAAAATTAAATTAAAATCATTCATTATTTCATATTACATTATTTAATTTCTATAGGCTATATAATTTAGTTCAAATTCAGAGGAACAGTTCATGTTCAGAAGAAACATTCATGTTGAAGAACTGTTAATAATAAAGATTGTGAAGATTGAATAAGTTGTGCTACTTTTTTTGGAATACTTGAAACACTTTTTATGTGTAATACTTGATGCGGCCCGGCCTGACCCCTGCTTTAGTGAGTGTATATATATATATATATATATATATATATATATATATATATATATATATATATATATATATATATATATATATATATATATATATATATATATATATATATATATATATACACAAAATTGTACACCTCCAAAATTGTACACCTCCACAAGGCTGGAAAGGGCTACGGGGAAATTGCCAAGCTGCTTGGTGAAAAAAGGTCCACTGTTGGAGCAATCATTAGAAAATGGAAGAAGCTAAACATGACTGTCAATCTCCCTCGGACTGGGGCTCCATGCAAGATCTCACCTCGTGGGGTCTCAATGATCCTAGGAAAGGTGAGAAATCAGCCCAGAACTACGCGGGAGGAGCTGGTCAATGACCTGAAAAGAGCTGGGACCACCGTTTCCAAGGTTACTGTTGGTAATACACTAAGACGTCATGGTTTGAAATCATGCATGGCACAGAAGATCCCCTGCTTAAACCAGCACATGTCAAGGCCCGTCTTAAGTTTGCCAATGACCATTTGGATGATCCAGAGGAGTCATGGGAGAAAGTCATGTGGTCAGATGAGACCAAAATATAACTTTTTGGTCATAATTCCACTAAACGTGTTTGGAGGAAGAAGAATGATGAGTACCATCCCAAAAACACCATCCCTACTGTGAAGCATGGGGGTGGTAGCATCATGCTTTGGGGGTGTTTTTCTGCACATGGGACAGGGCGACTTTTTAGGAACAAGATTTGTTCCCAAAGATTTTGGGGAACAACCTCCTTACCTCAGTTAGAGCATTGAAGATGGGTCGAGGCTGGGTCTTCCAACATGACAATGACCCGAAGCACAAGATATACCAGGATAACCAAGGAGTGGCTCTGTAAGAAGCATATCAAGGTTCTGGTGTGGCCTAGCCAGTCTCCAGACCTAAACCCAATAGAGAATCTTTGGAGGGAGCTCAAACTCCGTGTTTCTCAGCGACAGGCCAGAAACCTGACTGATCTAGAGAAGATCTGTGTGGAGGAGTGAGCCAAAATCCCTCCTGCAGTGTGTGCAAACCTGGTGAAAAACTACAGGAAACGTTTGACCTCTGTAATTGCAAACAAAGGCTACTGTACCAAATATTAACATTGATTTTCTCAGGTGTTCAAATACTTTTTGCAGCTGTATCATACAAATAAATAGTTCAAAAATCATACATTGTGATTTCTGGATTTTTTTTTATAGATTATGTCTCTCACAGTGGACATGCACCTACGATGACAATTTCAGACCCCTCCATGATTTCTAAGTGGGAGAACTTGCAAAATAGCAGGGTGTTCAAAAACCTATTTTCCTCACTGTATATACACACCGATCAGGCATTGCTCAAGAAATTAATGCTGGTTCTGTTAGAAAGGTGCATCACAGTTTGTTATGTATGGGGCTGCATAGCCGCAGACCAGTCAGGGTGACCGTGCAAGCCGGCGGAGGCAGTGTGATGCTTTGGGCAATGTTCTGCTGGGAAACCTTAGGTCCTGCCATCCATGTGGATATCACTTTGAGTGCTGCTAACATCTTGGTGTCAGATACCACAGCACACCTTCAAAAGTCTAGTGGAGTCCATGCCTCAACGGGTCAGGACTGTTTTGACAGCAAAAGGGGGACCAACACAGGAAGGTGGACATAATGTTATGCCTGATGATGGGTGTATTAGTTGATATTAGAGGAAGTGTAAATACTGATATACTCAGGTTATATAACACCTGCTTCTTATGAAAAGAGAAGTAGGCTGTTTTTATTTCCTTCTTAACCACTTTTGTTCTTTTGACGTGATGACTACAGATATCAGATGCTAGATCTGGCTGAAATATTAACACTTTCACCACTGCTTCTTGATTAATCTTTGCTAGAATATAATATAACTGACTTAATAATAACAACATCGGATCAGATGGGTGTCATGGTTTCACTTGCATCAATGCAAGTCTACTCATATATAGCTAACCTATGACTTTGGTCACATTTATCACCACAATCATCATTACCATCAATATACCTTAATAAGTTGAAAATTACCTTAACCACTACCTTATTAGCCATGACACACACACACACACACACACACACACACAACCTGGTACTAAAGTTTGAAAAATACACTATATTGCCAAAAGTTTTGGGACGCCGGCCTTTACATGCATATGAATTTTAATGACATTCCATTCCTAATCCGTAGGGTTTAATGTGGAGATGGCCCAACCTTTGCAGCTATAACAGCTTCAACTCTTCTGGGAAGGCTTTCCACAAGGTTTGGGAGTGTTTATGGGAATTTTTGACCATTCTTCAGAAGCACATTTGTGAGGTCAGGCACTGATGTTGGACGAGAAGGCCTGGCTTGTAGTCTCTGCTCTAATTCATCCCAAAGGTGTTCTATCGGGTTGAGGTCAGGTGCAGGCCAGTCAAGTTCCTCCACACCAAACTTGCTCATCCATGTCTTTATGGACCTTACTTTGTGCACTGGTGCACAGTCATGGAACAGGAAGGGGCCATCCCCAAACTGTTCCCACAAAGTTGGGAGCATGAAATTGTCCAAAATGTCTAGGTATGCTGAAGCCCAAGTATGGGTCAAGCCCAAAAACAACCCCCACACCATAATCCCCCCTCCAGCAAACTTTACACTTGGTACAATGCAGTAAGGAAAGTACCGTTCTCCCTGCAACCGCCAAACCCAGACTCGTCCATCGGATTGCCAGACAGAGAAGCGTGATTTGTCACTCCAGAGAACACGTCTCCACTGCTCTAGAGTCCAGTGGCGGCGTGCTTTACACCACTGCATCCGACACTTTGCATTGCACTTGGTGATGTAAGGCTTGTATGCAGCTGCTCGGCCATGGAAACCCATAAAGGACACAAAGTTTGGAGGTCTGTAGCTAATGACTGCATAAAGTTGGCGACTTCTGCGCATTGTGTGCCTCAGCATGAGCTGACCCCGCTCTGTGATTTTACATGGCCTACCACTTCATAGCTGAGTTGTTCCCAATTGCTTCCACTTTGTTGTAATACAGTAAACTACTAATATTTCATAGTAAGGAAATTTCACAAATGGACTCCTTGCACGGGTGGCAACATATCACGTTCCCACGCTTGAATTCACTAAGCTCCTGAGAGCGACCCATTCTTTCAGAAATGTTTGTAGAAGCGTCTGCATGCCTAGTTTGATTTCATACACCTGTGGCTATGGAATTGATTGGAACACAGAATTCATGGTGTTCAATGACCTGAAAGGGGAGTTTTATTTTAACATCCTGATCGTATGTGCGTTGAGTGTTTGCAGCACGTGTTGTCAAATTAATTAAGATGTTGTCTGGTGTTTTTTATATTTGGTTGTTTTCTTCAGTTGCAGCGTGTTGAGCCCTCTCAGCCACAGTAGAAAACACATGAACCCACACACTGCAGTAAACTGAAGGGAAGATACTTTTACAGCTATGAATATAATTGATTTATTGTCAACCTTTCAAAAGTTTGAGGTCAGTAATGCTTTTCAGCAAGGAGGCATTACATAAATGTAAAGTAACCGAAGGGTTATGTGACATTGAAGACTGGAATAATGATGCTGAAAATTCAGCTTTGAGTCACAGGAGATTTTAAAATATATTTTTAAAAAAAAACACACATTTGAACAGTAGCGTAATGGACATGGAGCTAAAACCAGAATAAATTATTTTTTAGTTTATTTCCTCTTTTACCTGCCATTAGTTCAAATTTTAAAAAAAATTCACCTCTTGCCATTAGTTAAAAAAATGTATTACACCTCTTGCCCTCAGACCATAACACATATATACACACTAATTGAAGTTAAATATACAAAATAAATTGCATACATTTCCATAAACCCCTTTTGAAAGTTCAAATCAAAGCCTGGAAACACTTAAGAGTCACAAGTTATGTTCAGAACCCAGAGGTTTCCGTTTATTGATTTGAAGCATCATTTCATTGATGAATCACAGCACATGCAGGTAGGAGACAGATATAGACAGCAATGGCTTATGAGAAGTGCAAATTTAAACAGCAAAGCAAGCTACAAGCTTATTCTGCTTAAATAACTGGACACACAGGATGACCAGTCAGTCAAACATCATAAAATAAAGTTTGATGGCATGTAGGGCAATAATCACTCATATAGCATAACTAATCAGCAAAGGAAATGGATGGAGCCTTTAGCTGCTCTCCTTGCCAAGTGTGAGCTTGTCAAACATGTACTCGGCCATGCCGTTTTGGGGGGCGCCCATGCGGCGCAGGTTGGTCACCCAGTCGCCCAGTTCTTTGATGGACTTCACCTGCTCATCCAAGTAGTGTGTCTCGATGAAATCGCACATCTGTAAGAAACAAGGAGGGTGTGTTTGGAATAAGTTTCGTTTGTGAATGAACTTGTCTAGTGGCATTGGTATCTGAGGTTGCACACTCACATGAGGGTCATTGTGCTGAGAGGCCAGCTTATGCAGCTCCAGGAGGGAGTGATTGACGCTCTTCTCCAGCTGCAGGGCACATTCCAGGGCTTCCACGCCACTTCCCCACTCATCCTTTTCTGGTTTCTGTCATGCATAAATACAAAGGTTAAAAGTGGCATGAGCAAAATCTTATATTACAGTACAAATATATGTAGTAGTAACCAATAGTGTCACAACAAACAATCTTTATTGATGTTAATTCATGCATTTAAACAAGTCTTCATAAAGTGTTGTACTGCAGCTAGATAAACACTCTATAACTTAACGTGTTTGCATCTCACGAAAATGGGTATAAATAATACGAGTGCGCAATCTCGTGGAAAATGAGTTTTGGCGTGCATGATACGCAGTTTTTAGCGTGCATATGATACGCACTTTATGGCGTATTATACGTACGAACCCCCACCCCCGGCCGACCCAAAAGCGTGTCATATACACGCCAAAGTGCGTATCATATGCACGCGACAAACTGCGTAGCATATGCAAAACTCATTTTGGCGTATACATTCCACGAGATTGCGCACTCGTACTATTGATACGCATTGTCATGAGATCGTGTTGGAGCGAGGTGAGTTTAGTCAGTCTCTTCTTTGGTTTGCTCAGTTCAGTCAGGTCTTCACTCGTTGTAGAGACATTTTATAAACCTCGGATTGGGCTGGACGTGGATTTTGCAAACTGTGATGTGATAGATTGCATTAGGAAAATCTGACTAATTTGCTCCGCTATTTGGGAAAGCCTGATTTTGTGAAACAATGTTTATATTCCCTTACGAAAATAAACCATGGTTTTACTACAAAAAATAAAACAAAAAAAAACATGGTTATTGTAGTAAAACCATGGTAACCGCAAATTAACCATGGGTTTGCTTCTCTAACCACAGTTTAACCATGGTATTTGTGGTAAAACTGTAGTTATATAAATGGTATTCAATTAGCCAAAAAACCATGGTTACTAAATTTTTACTACAATAAAACCATGGTTAATTTTCGTAAGGGTTGTGTAAAAAGTCGGCAAAAGACCATTATTCACTTGATACAAAACATTCTTGTCACATCTGTTCTGTGTTTTTGCACTTTTGGGACTTTTATGTTGAAGTTTATTTGTGACTAGGTTCTGTGTTCTTTTCTGTGTCCTGTTCCTGTGGAGTTTTGTAGTTTTTCCATGTCAATTAGTTTTCCCAGGTGTTCCCATTCACCACACCCCTTGTTATCTCATTTAGCTAGTCTCCCCTGTGTGTATATAATGCTGCGTTCCAGGCAGGTTTTTGAGCCTGTAAGTTACGACTTCAAACCACGACTCACGACTTTGTAGCATTCCAGGCAAAGTCACACCAAACTGCCTGAGCGGTAGCTAGATGTAAACAAAGAATGGCGAACCTTACGGGGATTATGCTCATTTACAATAATTTCTATCGCCAAAGGTGCTTACACCATGCTTATTTGAGGGAAACGGAGGAGAAAAAACTGTGCATAAGGCAAGAGAAGCTGTTATACCTTTTATTTTACGTTATTTGCATATTTGGAAATGTATTTGGTATTCATTTATTCTTGCACTCCATGGCCTGAAAACTAGCTAACACTAGAAGAGCTGCTGATAATGCATAACATTTGCGGATAAATAACATTAGAGCAATACCTTATATTTGTTTTTTAATGTACGACTTTCATAAACACCGCGTCCATAAGGGCTGCCATTGTTGCTTCGCGGGCTATGTGACATCAGATCTCGTAACTGGGAGTACATCGATCTAGTACGAGTTCACGGGTGGGAAGTCACGGGTTTGACTGCCGTTCCAGTCCACTTTCACGGGTAGAAGGTTGGAAAAACACGGGTTACGGGTTGCCTGGAACGCGGCATAAGGCCCATGTTTTCTCTGTTTCTCTGTCGGTCTTTGTTTAATGTTTGCTGTTATGCAGGTATTCTTAGTTCTCTGTTCCCGTGTTTTCTTTGTGTTTGCTCGTGTTATTTTGTTCCTGATTTTTTATTGTTAAATTAATTAAATTCTCCCCTGCAATTTGGATCCTGTCTCTCTACCTGCCGTCTGTTTATTCCCCGTTCCGTGACAATTCTGAGATGGAGCACTTTACTGAAAATGTATTAAAAAGTAAATTAAAGTGCATGTTTGTAATTCGTAATTGCAAACTTTGTAACCTTCATATAGTGAGATGTACAATATAAAATGAAACCATAACTATTAACAATTAAACACACGCAAAGAAAATCCAGTATGGCAGAAATGCATTCGTTTTGTGATATAAAAAGTAGGCTATATTTAAAATACGTATTAAGCAGTTATTTATTTAAGCCAGAAATAAAAACTATAAAGCATATTTGTATCAATCAAATATTTAACATTGTATATCCACTAAACATAAACATTATAAATACTATTTTTTAATATTGTGTGTGTGTGTGTGTGTGTGCCATTTTTAGGGGGAAAAAATTGTATTTATGTCTTTGTCATATGTATTACTTAAATGCAAATTAAAAACAACAACAATGAAAACAGACAATCAAATGAGTAAGTGGCAATCTTTAATCAGACACTAAAGCATGTTACATGGACTAAATGATGCTCAAATCAATGTGACATTAAAGATGACTTTTCGTTGCCATAAATGCAGATTTAATTCATGATAAATGTCAAGATGTAAAAATGAGAGTGAAAGAGAGTGTTGGTTTTATATTTGTTATGGAAAATGAAATCAACCGATTTTAGATGGCACTGATGATTTCAGACCTTTTCTGTTTTCAGTATTCTTCGGGAAGGCCTTTCGGTCTGTAGTGGTTGGGGTCTCCATCGTTACGCCCCCAGCGATTGGCCTCCTGGTCAGCTGCAGCATCAGAGTTGCCGCGGCGACTGAGAGACTGCAGAGCCTCTCTTCCATCACTGCACACATCATTAACATATTATGATTCGATATTGATTCCCCCAAATCATTTAAACATACATTTTAAAGGCACAATGAGCTGCTGTTTCCATGCAGAGTGTGAGGGAGAAAGAATTCTTGCTCTTATCAGGAATAGAGTAATCCAATCTTCCATAGTCAGTATGATTTTGTACATACCTTATGACTGCAGCTGCCCATCTGCCTCCTGGGCCCCTGTTTGCAGCATCATAGTTCCCACGTGCATGGAAATACTTGTCTGAGTTCCTCCAGTTGGCATTTCTCATATCCTGGTAGGCCCGAAACATGTCCTTTCCACCTACAAGAAACAGTGAAAATTATTCAAATGCGCCTACAACTTAGTGCACGTATCAAGTTAAATAGAGGTAAAAAGGAAAAATAAGTGACCTTGATAGGCTTCCCTTGGGAAGTGGTACCACTGCGCCTGGGCCTCAGCCACCAACACCAACACCAGCACAGCAAGAATAAGCTTCATGATTACAGAACTGAACACATAAACATAATTGGACAATCCTTAGAAAATGCTTTTATCCAAAGCGACTTATCGTACACTCAAAAAGATCTGTGTGATCCCTATAAGACTGCAGATTTGCATCAATATAGAGGTGAATTTAGTCAGTCTCTTACCTCTCTGGTTTGTTCAGTTCAGTCACATCATGTCTTCATCCAGCTAGATCCATTTTATAAACCTCAGACTGGGCTGGACATGGGTTTTCCCAACTTACGTTACGGGACAGATTGCATAAGGAAAATCTCATTTGCTCCGCTATTTCTGGGAAACCAAGAATTTCCGAAACAAGACTACATTGTGTCCAAAGACTAACCATTACTTCATACAAAACATTCATGCAAGATTTTATAATCTTCATGCTGAGATGTACAATACAAGATGAAATCCTAAAAATCTAAATCTTTTTCTTAATCATATTTAGAAATATGCAAAATAAGTGTAGTATGGCAGAAAGGAAATCATTTGCACAAGCTGAATTTTCTGCATAATAATTAAAAACGTGCAAAGAATAATTACAAATGTGCAAAAGAATTGTATGGCAGAAAGAAAATAGTTTTGTGGTATTAAATTGTAAGTTGTGAGAGACTCTATTGACACTCTAAGCTTTATAGTTAGATGTTACAATACAAAATGAAACCATGATATAATAATTAATAATAATCAAATATATGCAAATTAAGTGTAGTATGGCAGTAATTAATAAGTGTGTGGTATAAAACAGAATTTCACTTATAATAAGTAAATGTTTTAATTGAATTAATAAAATGTATAACATTGTAATTCAACTTAATATAAATATTATAAATGCTAATTTTTTAGTATAAACCTTTCTGACTGATGTTTCAAATTCATGTACAAATTTCCGTTTCACTTCTTGTATTGTTGTCACTTCAAGCTCTCATTGGTGATGATTCATCTTTCAAAAGGTCATTCTGGGAGAAGGAAATTCCAGATGTCTGCACATGTACACCTCTCTCTCTCTCTCTCTCTCTCTCTCTCTCTCTCTCTCTCTCTCTCTCTCTCTCTCTCTCTCTCTCTCTCTCTCTCTCTCTCTCTCTCTCTCTCTCTCTCTCTCTCTCTCTCTCTCTCTCTCTCTCTCTCTCTCTCTCTCTCTCTCTCTCTCTCTCTCTCTCTCTCTCTCTCTCTCTCTCTCTCTCTCTCTCTCTCTCTCTGGTGTATGCTGGGAGTTTGTGAAGGAGCTTGAGTGTTTGTTGGGAGCGAATGCGTTTTCTTTTTCATATCTTTGGTCTTTTCTTTTGATTTCTTATGTTTGTTTGTTTTTTCCCCTTGGTCGCGGTTTATAAACCGCGTGGTTTAGACGCCGGGATGGCGTCTGCTCCAGGGTCAGCTCTGTCACTCCGGAATGGTTGCAGGTGTGTGCCAGAACCTGGAGTGACAGTGGAAGATCTGCTCCTAGTTGTCGGGGAGCAGATTGGGTTTGATAATATAGTGTCGGCATCACGTATGAATAAAGCGATTGTGGTATTTTTGAAAACTGAATCGCTGATTAATCAGTTGACCGTGAGCGGGTTATGGGTTAAAGAAGCGTTTGTTTCTGTGAATCCATTATCTGCACCGGCAACTAAAATTACGATCTCAAATGCGCCCCCGTTTGTTACTAACGATGCGATTACAAAAGAGTTACAGAGGTTTGGGAAGATTGCCAGCCCTGTAAAAATGATTCACCTCGGGTGTAAAAATGCAGCACTTAAACACGTACTCTCTTTTAGACGTCAGGTTTACATGTTCCTTACTTCACCTACGCGAACTCTAGAAGTTTCCTTCCGTGTGAATCATGGAGAAAATTCTTACATGGTTTATGCGAGTACGGAGAGTTTGAAGTGCTTTGAGTGTGGCGATTTGGGCCATAAACGTTTTGCGTGCCCGCATAGAGATGATCAAAGGCCATCCACATCTAGAGCTGATACTGGAGTTACTGTGGAGCATCAGAGAAAGGATGAAGCAGAGCAGAGGAGTGAGGAACACGATGAAGGAGTCATAGAGGAGGTGAAAAGACAAGAGGAGGTGAGTGTCAATGCTGAATGTGTGGATGATGCTGATGTTATTGACAATAGTGGCTCACAGTCTAATGCTGGTGATATAATTGAGATGGATGATGGAGAAAAGTGTGTTGTAGTGGAGGTGAATGATGGAGCTCAGGCAGGAGGGTCTGAGGAGAACATTGCTGATGAGTTAGATGTTTTGTCACAGTTTACTGATGATGGTATGAGAGATGGTGAGCAGTGGTCAGATGCTGACGGTGATAATGGTCATTACTCTGTTGAAGGGATTAATGCTTTCCTAGATAAGACAAAAGGAAAAGCTGGGATTGACGTTGGTGATTATTTCCCTGATGTTGAAAAATTTGTTAATTCTGTAATGAAAGTAAGAAAAACAAGTAGTTATGAGGAACTCTCACAACAAAAGAGGTTCCGTCTTAAAAAACATTTAACAGGTATTAGACAGAGCAGGAGAGCAGGAAATGAAAGACTAACGAGGGGAAATATTAAACTTCTATGATGGCTTTTAACCTAGTTTCTTTTTTCTGTTTTTTCCTCCTTCTTTCTCTTATGGAGACCTTGCGGGTGGGATCCCTTAATATAAATGGGATGAGAGATGGGAGGAAGAATAGAATATTATCAGAAATTATTAATTTGAAGGAATTAAATGTTACTTTTCTACAAGAAACCCACAGTACTTTTAGTAATGAAGTTGATTGGGGTTTATGGTGGAAAGGAGAGTATGTCTTGAGTCATGGGACTAATTTAAGTGCCGGGGTAGCTATTCTTTTTTCCCCTTATATTAAAGCTAAAGTGTTATTTAAAAAAGAAGTGGAGCCAGGAAGGTGTTTAATAGTGAAGGCTGAAATTTGTCAATTAAATTTTTTGTTTGTGAATATTTATGCTCCTAATGTTGGAACAGAACGTTCAACATTTTTTACTAAGTTGGAAAATATAATTAAGGAACAGAAAGAGGATGTTTTTATTGTTGTTGGGGGTGATTGGAACTGTACCATTGATTTCACATTAGATAGAAATGGTGAGGAGCCTCATGCAATGTCAGCCACCTGTTTAGCTGCTGTCATGAAAAAGTTCAACTTAGTAGATGTGTGGAGAGAACATAATCCCCTTACAAAGCAATATACATGGGTGAAATTTTGCAATGAAAATATTTCTGCTGCTCGTTTGGATCGTTTTTATACGCCTTATTCAGCCGGCCGCCATTTTGAATCCAGAACGAGGCTTTGAGGGATAGAGCATTCGCAATGGCGTACTGTTGTGTACCGGATTGTCGGTCGTTCAGCCGTCAAAATAAAGAAAACACATCTTTTCACAAATTCCCACAGGACAAAGACCTTCGGAAAACATGGATTATTAAAATCAGACGTGACATTGGACCTAATTTTCAGGTAAGATTAAGTTACTGAATTGTTTATATAATATCAGTTCAGCATATTAGCCTGTTGGCTAACTTAATCGCTAATTTCTGTTTAAGTTAAACACTAATACATTGCTAGTTGCTACAACATTATATTTTACAACAACTAAGTGCAAATATCTCCTGTTTGTATAGATTACAAAAAACACAAGAGTGTGTTCCAAGCATTTTTCTCCGGAAAGTTTTTCGAGAACATTGACTGGGATCAGGAAGCTAAAAGACGGTTCAGTCCCGTCAGTGTTTACCTGGACTCGACATTCGCGTGAAAGGACATCCATGCGATCGTAAGTAGATAAGATATGTTTTACAAAGATATTATATAGCAACAGTTGTTTAATAATTTGTTAAAAGACTATTTAGTTACAATCGTTATTGCTGTTCATGCCTTTTATGGGATTAAGATAAACATTTTATTTACGATTTAATCAATCATTTAATCAATGTGACAGCTTAGCCTAAAATCTCATAATCATGTACAAGATATTATTTTGTTAGGAATTAATCCTGCTTCTTTTTCTGTTCGGCTTTAGACAAGGAAAATGTAATTTAGAGGAAGAACGTGAGGAAGATGAAAGGTAAGCAGAAATAGGGAAACTGAGTGAATTGCTACTAAGTGGTTTTAACATGTAAATTGCATTTCTTTGATCAGTTTTGTGTCAGTAAACGTGGTATATAAGCAGTATATTTCAAATAAAACAATTAAGTTATGCTATATTGATAAGGCTTAAACCTAGTCTCAGGCTAAAATGCATGTTTGAGCTGTTTTAGCTGAAATCAAGATGCACAGCAGTAATGTTTTTTCTAAGGCACGTTTATAAAATATAGTTAAATGTCCTAATTTAACTACGGTTTAATTTAAACCCTGGCTGTGAAACCAGGCCATTATATTTACGGGTCTTAATGTTAATGTTCTCTTCTGTTCTCTGCAGTTCTACTAATTATGGACCAAGCAATGAAGAATGGTGAGTACAAATTTATCCTAGAAAATTAATGTGTAGATAAATGCATCAAGTGAGCAATAAACAGGACAAATATAGTCTAGATCATTAGATTTAACTTTCATATCTCTCTCTCTCTCTCTCTCTCTCTCTCTCTCTCTCTCTCTCTCTCTCTCTCTCTCTCTCTCTCTCACAGTCATGCTACAGAGATCCCTCATCCTGATCACGACTACTCTGTGGAGTCCATGACTTCTGAGGAGCAACTTTTGGCGGCACGGGAGGAAATTTCTCGTTTATCTGCTGAAAATGAAATGCTCAAAAGCCAACAGTTTGGTATACAAAATGTTCAGCACAATCAAAAACTCGTCCAGTTTTACACAGGATTCCCTGACTATGACACTTTGAAAACTGTTTTCTTGGCTCTACAGCCCACAGCAGAGAGCATGGCCTCATGGGCTCAAGTGCAAAGAATTAGTGCAACCAACCAACATACACTGAGGCTTGGATTCCAAGCACAATATCTCTCACTGTTTAATCAGTTTTTCATGTTTCTTTGCCGCATTAGACAGGGCCTTCTTGAACAAGACCTTGCTGTTCGTTTCAATGTTTCACAAAGTACAGTTAGTCGAACCTGTGTTACGTGGGCAAATTATTTGTATTTCATGTTGGGGAGTCTGCCAATATGGCCTAGTAGAGCTGCAGTTAATGAGCTAATGCCAGAACATTTTAAGTCTCTCTATCCCAAAACCAGGGTCATCTTAGACTGTACTGAAATCCGAGTCCAAACAGCCAGCTCAAAGGTACTGAACTCCGAAACATATTCACACTACAAAGGCACAACAACACTCAAGTCACTGGTTGGAATTTCACCTGATGGAAGCATGACTTTTGTTAGCAGTCTTTACACTGGATGCATTTCTGATAAAGAGATAACCAAGTCATCTGGCGTTCTAGATCTTCTGCAAGAGGGTGATGCAGTGATGGTGGACAAAGGGTTTATAATCAAAGACCTACTGGATGAAATTCATGCCACACTAGTTATTCCACCTTTTCTTGGCCCAAGTGGGCAGTTTAACAATGAGGAACTTGCACGCACACAAAACATCGCTCGCCTGAGAATCCACATTGAACGGGCCATCCGACGAATTAAGGAATTTCACATTTTTGATCGGGTGATTCCTCTGTCATTGGCTGGTTCTGTAAATCAGCTCTGGACAGTGTGTGCTATACTCACAAATTTTCATGGTCCATTGTTTTGAGTGAACATTTTAAGGCAGGGATGGGCAACTCAAAAAAAGAATGTTCACCTCCTTTTAAATTTTCTTTAGTGCCATGCACATTTTTTTAGAATTCTTAAAGAGATAGTTCACCCAAAAATAAAAATTCTGTCATTATGTACTCACCCTCATGTTGTTCCAAACCTGTATGAGTTTCTTTCTTCTGCAGAACACAAAATAATATATTCTGAAGAATATAGGTAACCAAACAGTTGATGGACCCCATTGACTATTTTTTTCTTTCTTACTATGGAAGTCAATGGGGACCATCAAATGTTTAGTTACCTATATTCTTCAGAATATATTATTTTGTGTTCTGCAGAAGAAAGACACTCATACAGGTTTGGAACAACATGAAGGTGAGTAAATTATGACAGAATTTTCACTTTTGGGTGAACTATCCCTGTACGTTTACATAAAGAATACACATTTCAACTGAGTATGTTTACCTTTCATTTATTTATTTTCCCTTTGTAAAGACATTTCTCTATGAGCATTTTTGCATTAAAGAATTATATAAAATCATATTAAAGAATATTGAAATTGCAAATATAAATATTTTAAAACAATAAAAAACATTTCTGCATTCTACTTAACGGTTTCATTTTTTGATCACATTTACACTGTAAAGATTTAAACATTTACACACTGTTAGTAAAAAAATTGTTTAACAGTCAGAAGCTACTAGCATAAGGTGAGTATTTAGCAAAGAATACATCAATATACTTTACATTAAAAGGGATTGTTCAGGTTGTTTTGATTCTGTTTACACTCTCTTGTTGCACAAAGCAGGTAAGAAACAGCTGAAAAAGAAAAAATCAAGTTTACCCTTCATCTCCTCCCATTCATCTCTGTTGAAATAGATGCGTTCAATGTGGTTATCATTTTTACATTTGACAAAAAAATCACACCATGTAAACCCACTAATCCCCATTTGTCCAACAACTTGATAGTAGTATTCGTGGGTCTTTTTTAAAGTGTAGGTCCCTGCTGAATTTCTCAAATATGAGCAGTCTTTGAAACTGTCTTTGTTTGGGCATTTGATCTCAAGAAGTCCATGGACTGGATCTGCTGTCAGGTCAACTACTTTCCTGTCAGGAGAGGCTCCTAGGTGTGGGGCATGATGATTAATAATTAAGCCACAAGGGAACAGATTGTTTCCAGTAAGTTTTTCATATTCTGCAGCAGCAACAGGTTCAAGTTGTATGCCTCTTTTCATTGCTTTTGTTTGAACTGTTTGTTTACCAGTCATGTTAGCAGCTAACTTTTCAAAGTCTTTAACTCTAGAACAGACTTGCTTGAAAGATGTTGATGTAATCCTCTCTGCACGTAGCCGATGCCAAGTGGTGCTGCTTTGGTCCCTGGTTCCACTTTCCAGATGTAGTGATTCCTCTGGTGTAATTATCAAACCACTATAGAAATCATGTTCTCTCTGGTTTAAAACAGTTGTGTATGAGAGTGGTTGTGGAGGCAGAGGCAGTGAAGGATGCTCTTCAAAGGATGCTGTCTGCTGGGGTAACTGGTAGGTTAAAACAGACCCTAAAGGTAGCTCACCAAATGCTGTGGAGACCAGTTCTTTCTGTTGCTTTCCAGCTGTTAATAATTTTAACATGTGGCTTCTGCTTCCTAATGCTTTTAGGTTTTCCCTCAGGTTATCTTCAAATTCACTACAGGGCAATGGAAGAGGAACTGGGCAATAAACATTTGGGAGAATTCCAGCACTCGTCCGGTTAACTCTTAGGGGATTTGCATTTGGTGGTTTTACTTTGGAAACTGATACTCTGCTGATTGACTTTGGCTTTAGTCCTAATGCTCTTGATGGCACATGCCATGTTTGAGGCAATGAGGTTTTACTTGTTCTGGGCGGTACAGATTTGTGCCCCATTTTTAGGTAGTGAACTAGTGTGTACAGTAGTCCCAGTAGGTGGTTGCAGTGCCCCAATCCTGCTTTACAAGTGCAGTGGGTGTCTTGGATATATGGGCTTTCGGAAGACAGATACACCTGCAAAAAAAAACAGTAAAAAACATTGTTAGTAACAAAGTCAGTATTAGCACTGAAGGGATGGATTCTTGAATCCACCCCTTCAGTACATTTCAGGACTTGCCAAATATCAGAGTTTTTCAGAGTAATGACTTAGGTTATTAATACAATTATTATGTCACTAACCCATGAACATTTCCTGTTTGTTTTCCAAACAACAGTTGGAGGCACGCAGTTCTATTAACATGACTGTCATAACGTTACTATCAAATGTGTGGAGCTTTATCATTTTAATGTAGACATTAAAATAGTAAAACAGGAAATGTCAGCCTGTTGCTACTGTTTACATCCCTGGTAATGGTTTACAATTTACATTACACTGTATGTGTTTGTTTAAATGTATACAAGTACATGCATTTATATTAGTAAAAATAAGTGTGGGGGGGAAAAACAGTTCAGCTGATAGTTTGTGTTTTGGAGTATGGTAGCCGATTCAAGTTTAACCTGTTTTTTTTCCCTCTAACTTACTTATAATACTTGTAAAAACCACATTGGAACAACCACATATCCATATCAATAACCTATATTAATATCAACTGTACACTCGACTCTGTAATGACTCGTCATACCCGAAAAACCTGGTATTTAGGCACGAACCAACACAAAAGGTCGAAAAAACGAACTAAAACTTTGAACTTCATATGACCCATCCTGAACTTGGAGGGTGCAGAACATTGCAAATGAACTTCATATAACCCATCCTGAACTTGGAGGGTGCAGAACATTGCAAATGAACTTCATATAACCCATCCTGAACTTGGAGGGTGCAGAACATTGCAAACAACAATACAGAATACCTTCATGGTGTAAGGCACCTCGTTCTTTCGCATCGAGCGAAAGGACCGGGCCTTAACACTAGATCCTGCTTCATTTCTCTTCACTGTAAACCACATGCATCACATACATCAAATACTACCGTTAACTGTTTATAAACGGGCTAATATTGTCATCACGTATACAATCGGTAAGTTACATAGTTTCAGCATAATTTTAAATCCCGTCAGACAATATTTACGTTAGCTCTGTTAGCTCCGTCAGCTCGCTAAGTGTACAAGAAAGCCAAAAAAGTAGATTTTACCTTCAACATCGTGGATATACCCCTCAATCCAATTGCTGTATCCCTTCAGGAGGACGGACCTAGGAATTTTTGAGTCTTTGTCCGCCCATGACTCCACTAGGTTGATCGTAAGAGGAGGAAGAAACGTTAAATTGCTAGTCCACACGGCCATGTCCTGTTGTTGATATTTCCGGTTTCCCCTCAAAGCCTCGTTCTGGATTCAAAATGGCGGCCGGCTGAATAAGGCGTATATATCTGGTAATATGAGAAATAGAGTGGTTAGCACAAATATCATTCCTAGTGCTATTTCTGATCATAAGTTTATTACTGTTGCAATTACATTGGGAAAAAATACACATAAGAGTTGTTATTGGCATTTTAACACAAAACTTTTAGAAGATAAGGAATTTTGTGAAGTTTTTAATTTGTTTTGGGAGACTTGGAAAACAGAAAAGAGTTTTTTTGAAAGCATTGTACAATGGTGGGAAGTTGGGAAAGTGCATATAAGAGAGTTTTGTAGAACATATTCATCTCATTCTTCTTTTCATTTAAAAAAGACTTTGGAGTGGCTGGAAACTGAGATTTGTGACAGTGAAAAGAAAATGACTGAAAATGACACTGATAATCTAAAGGAACTGTGGACTGAGAAAAGAAATCAACTAAACTCAATCCTAAATGAAAGAGTTAAAGGAGCTCTCATAAGAAGCCGCTTTTTGACTGTAAAAGATATGGATGCTCCTACTTCTTTTTTTTTTAATCTGGAGCGCAGAAAGAGTCAACAGAAACAGATGTACTTCCTGAAGGATGAGAATGGACATGTCACCTCAAATCCGCTGGAGATGCGTAGACTTGCTGTGGGTTTTTTCTCAAACTTGTACTCTGCTGAACGCTCAGATGAACATTGTAGGAATGAGCTGCTCAAGGATCTTCCTTCTTTATCTGAAGAACACAGGGAATCTTTAGAGACTGAGCTGACTTTTGAGGAAGTTACATCAGCCGTTATGAGTCTCTCTTCAGGTCGTACTCCAGGGCTGGATGGACTGCCTGGTGAATTCTATAAGTGTTTCTGGGCCACTATTGGTGATGACTATTTTACAATACTTCAAAAATGCTTTCTTGATGGTATTCTTCCGACCAGTTGTCAACGTGCTGTTCTATCTTTACTCCCAAAAAAGGGTGATTTGACACTTTTAAGGAATTGGAGGCCGGTAGCGATTTTATGTACTGAATATAAGATACTTTCTAAATGTTTGGCCAATAGACTAAATAATGTGTTGCAAGAAATTGTGCATAAAGATCAATCTTATTGCATAAAGGATAGATCCATTACAGACAATCTTCATCTAATAAGGGATGTTTTTGATTTTACTCATTGTAACAATGTTAATTTTGGTTTGTTATCGTTAGATCAAGAAAAGGCTTTCGACCGGGTGGATCATGTGTTTCTTTTTGATACTTTGAAAGCTTTTGGGTTTGGGGAGAATTTTATTTCAAAAATTAAACTTTTATATACTGAGGCAACATGCATGATTAAAATGGCCGGTGGTTTAAGTATCCCTATAAGAGTGGAAAGAGGTATCAGGCAGGGTTGCCCTCTCTCGGGTCAACTGTACAGTATTGTGATTGAACCTTTGCTGTGTAAATTGAGGAGAGAGCTAACGGGTCTACAGGTTGATACCTTGTGTTCTAATATTAAACTTTCTGCATACGCTGATGATGTCACGGTTGTAGTTCGGGAGAAAGATGACATTCAGATACTCAAGGAGGCATTACAGTGCTATGGGAAAGCCTCTTCAGCAGTTGTTAACTGGGGGAAATGTGAGGCTTTGTGGTGTGGACGAGTTCTTAAAGGTCCAGTACTTCCTGGTGGCTTACAGTGGGGGAGAGTAGGTTTTAAATACTTGGGGGTATTTATAGGGACTGAAGAGTATAAAAGAAAAAACTGGGAGGGCCTGTTGGAGAAAGTGTGTGCTCGGTTGTCTAAATGGACATGGTTGCTACCCCAGTTATCCTACAGGGGGAGGGCACTGGTTTGTAATAATTTGGTTGCATCTGTTTTATGGCACAAAATGGCAATATTGGAGCCTCCTGATGAACTGGTGAAAGAAATCCAGAAGCGACTAGTGGAGTTTTTCTGGTCTGGACATCACTGGCTGAAGGCAGCGGTGCTGTATCTGCCCACACATGAAGGAGGCCAGGGACTGATCGACGTCGCATCAAGAGTAAAGGCCTTCAGAATGCAGACGACACGGAGACTGCTCTACGAAGAGGATGTGAGCTGGGCTGGAGTTGCCTGTGCCCTCCTGAGGCGAGCCGGTAAAATGGGGCTGGACCGCCATCTTTTCCTCATGGATATTAATAAACTGGATCTTTCTGGACTGAGCTCTTTTTACAGATCACTTTTAAAAACATGGACACTGTTTAAGTTTTCACGGATTCAGAATGAGACACAAAGTCTATGGTTGAAAGAAGAACCGCTACTTTTTAATCTCGCATTGGACTTGGACATTTCTAAATCGGATACCTTCAGAAAAGCAATGTGGAAAGCAAATATAATAAAAATTGGACATCTAATGGAAGCAAAGGGATGGATAACAGTGGAAAATTTTGCTTTTAAACTGGGACTAAGATCAATCAGATTGGCACAGAAAGTGTTGAATCAGATTTTAGAGTCCCTGCCACAGGACTATAGACTGGCGCTGGAATCTTTCGATGAGGAGGTGGATAAATGCGTTTTTCCAGAGCTGAGTGTCGCTGCTGAGACTGGACTATGGCAAGAAAAGGAAGGTAGTTTGCTTTCTTTTAAGACACCTCAGTTGTTTTTGTTTCGTGATGCTGGAAAGAAAGCCATTTATACTCTGTGTGTTAAAACATGGTACTTGAAAACACTAGAGACTGTTAAAGAATCCAAATGGCTGGAGAAGTTCGGGCTAGGCGCTTCCCCTAAAGGTAGCTGGAGGTCCTTGTACAAACCACCGCTTGAGAAAAGGTCTGGAGACCTTCAGTGGAGAATTGTACATGGGATTATAGCTACAAACAGATACAGAGCACACCTTGATCCACAGGTTGGGAGGGGTTGCCCTTTATGTGGAGAACAGGAAACCGTTTTTCATTTGTTTTTGGAGTGTGAAAGGCTTCAGTCACTATTTCTTCAGTTGGAAGAGTGGTGTCACACTCTGGGGGAAGTTTTTACACCAGTTTTATTCATCTATGGCCCTAAATATAGTAGAAATAGGAGGGATGTTCATGTTTTAATGAATTTTTTATTTGGACAATCAAAACTGGCTATATGGCTTTCACGGAAGAATCTTTTGAGAGGTGATGGATCAACTGATGTAATGGCCATTTTAAATGGTTTACTAAAATCACGGATCAAAATAGAGTTTACTTACTACAGACTGGTAAATGACATGGAAATGTTTAAATACATATGGGGAGTAAATCAATGCATTTGTGATGTTGATGATGATGGTGTACTGCAAATTTATGTGTAACTACATTTGAAAAGGACTATACCCCCCCCCCCCCCCCCCTTTACCCCCCCACCCCTGGAAATATCTGATAATGTTTAAAGATTATGTTTTTTATCCTTTTTTGTAAATAAAAAAGACCTTTAAAAGTCAAAGTCTCTCTCTCTCTCTCTCTCTCTCTCTCTCTCTCTCTCTCTCTCTCTCTCTCTCTCTCTCTGTGTGTGTGGGTTTGACTATATAAATTAATATTTTGTGTTCAATTATTTACTTATATGGCAAGTAGCTGCATAATAACTCTGTAAGTAGCTTTTTATAACTGCGCCCCCCAGTTTGGGTTAGGCCATAGAAAATATAATTTATGTGATATAAAAATCAACCGAAGTCTATACAATGTCCTCACTGATATGGTTAAACAAACACATAGGCCCAGTTTCACAGTCAGGGCTTAGATTAAGCCAGGATTAGGTCTTAGTTCAATTAGGGCATATAGCTTCTTTTTTTTTTTTAAATGCCCTAAAAACATAACTGGTGTACTTCTTGAGACAAAACAATGGCACTGACAGATTTTAGGATATGTCAGTGCAAGTTGCTTTCAGTTAAAACAGCTCAAACATGCATTTTATGCCGTTCGGATCCATTTGCAGTAATTTATTAACACAGGTAAGCCAACAGAGATAGGCAGTCATAAAGATCAAACAGAACACATGAAGGGCAATCCAGGGAACGAAAGTCAAACAGGCATAGGTCAGAGGCAGGCGGCTTAGGTGCAAAAACGAGATCAGAGTCCAAGTCAAAGATACAAGAGCAAACACGAGAAATAAGCTAGAGGCAGAGTAAGGGTCTGCCCTCACACCTCCTCCGATCTGCCTGATGCTGAAAATGGCGTGCTGCAAGTGAACGTGAGCAGCATCCCAGGTGGCCTCACTGAGCCGAAGCCACGCATCTACTGCTAGGAGGTCGGATGGCTCCCCAGTCCACGGGAAGAGGGGAGGCTGGAACCCTAAAACACATTGAAAAGGGGTTAGACCAGTGGCAGGTTTTAACAAAGAATTCTGGGCATACTCCGCCCAGGCCAGGAAGCGACTCCAGTCCTGCTGATTCTGGTGGCAGTAAGTTTTCAGAAATCGAATCAAATCCTGGTTTAGACGTTCAACCTGCCCGTTGGCCTGAGGATGGTAACCAGAAGTTAAACTGACATTGATATTGAGTTTGCAGCACAATTCTCTCCAGACACGGGAGGTAAACTGAGGACAGCGGTCAGAGACAATGTCCTCGGGCAGACCAAAGAGACGGAACACCTGGTTGAGAAGAGCCTCGGCTGTCTGTAAGGCCGTGGGCAGACCGGTCAGAGGAATAAAATGACAGGACTTAGAGAAGCGATCCACCACGGAGAGAATAGTGGTAAACCCCTGGGAAGGAGGTAGATCAGTAACAAAATCCACTGCGATGTGCGACCAGGGACGCTGTGGTACTGGCAGAGGTTGTAACAATCCAGCTGGTTTGAGATGAGAGGATTTTACAGTGTTACAAACAGAGCATTGATGAATAAACTTTATGACATCAGACTGGAGTGAAGCCCACCAAAAGCGATTGGAAACTAACTGTATGGTAGCAGCGATACCAGGATGACCAGCGCTGACATTATCACTGAAATCACCGCAACCCTAAGTAATCAACCACGATAGTCAATACACGGCCGAAGACCCCCATCCTTCTTCTTGACAAAAAAGAATCCGGCGGAAGCCGGAGATGTAGAGGTAGTGATGAAACCTTTAGCCAGCTGTTCGTCAATGTACGCCCTCATGGTCTCTGTTTCAGGTTGTGACAACGGGTAAACTCTTCCGCGTGGAGGTACAGCTCCAGGCAAAAGCTCAATAGCACAGTCGTCAGCACGGTGAGCGGGAAGATGAGAAGCCTCAGTTTCGCTGAAAGCCAGAGCTAGGTCGTGGTATTCGGGGGGAATTCTCTGAAAATCCACTCCCTTGAGGGAGGCGCTGTGGTGTTCAGTACCTTGGACAGCGACCATGCAGTTGCTCTGACAGAATGCGGACCACCAGGATATCCTCCCGTCAGACCAGGAAATTTGGGGGTTATGTTTCTCCAGCCACGGAAGCCCCAAGATTATGGGATGCATGGGCGAGTGAATTGTGAATAACTGGATGGTCTCAGAATGCGGTGTCCCGATGCTGAGCGTGAGGGGTTGCGTGGTGTATTGCACCTCTCCTGACCCCAGGGGGCGCCCATCAAGCGCTTCCACTGTTACACCAGGCTCACATGCGAGAAGAGAAACACAAAGAGTTTTGGCGAATGCAAGATCGATGAAGTTTCCAGCAGCACCAGATTCAATCAAGGCTTTTACGTTTAGAGTTTGTCCATTAAACTTCAAAGAACTATCCACATGAAATAATTTAGAAGAGGGATTCGAACTCACCGCAGTAGAATTCTTGAGCGCTGGATTAACCGGACATGTGGCCCTCAGATGTCCTGCCTCTCCGCAATACATGCAGAGATGATTTCGGCGTCTCCTCTCCCGCTCCGCCGTAGAGAGGTGTGTGTACGCAATCTGCATGGGCTCTGACTCCGCGTTGGGGGAAGCATACTCAAAGAAGCTGGACCTAAGAGGTGTGCGTCGGGAGCGAATCAAGTTGTCGAGGCGGATAGCGAGCTCCATGATTTGATTGAGCTCCATGATTTGATTCAAGGATTTACCGTCGCCGCGGCATGCCAGCTCTCCCTGGAGATCCGGGTTCAATCCCTTGCGATACAGGAGCTTTAGAGGTTCCTCCTCCCATCCAGTTTGGGCTTCCAGGGTCCGAAACGAGAGTGTGTAGTCCGCTGCAGTAGACTTTCCCTGGCATAACGTAAGCAGTAGTTCTCCTGGATCGTTTCCTCCTGCTGAATGTTCAAACACTTCTCTAAATTGGGTCAAAAACTCATCATAAGAGGGAAAGGAGAGCTGACCTCCAGACCAGAGCGCAGTAGCCCATTCTTCATGTGGGCCCGTGGCTGGATTGGTAAAGGGCAGAGAGCTCCAGTCCGACTCAGACGCCAGCAAGGTGGAGGTGGAGTACTGGTTTGGGCTGGTATCATCAAAGATGAGCTTGTGGGGCCTTTTCGGGTTGAGGATGGAGTCAAGCTCAACTCCCAGTCCTACTGCCAGTTTCTGGAAGACACCTTCTTCAAGCAGTGGTACAGGAAGAAGTCTGCATCCTTCAAGAAAAACATGATTTTCATGCAGGACAATGCTCCATCACACGCGTCCAAGTACTCCACAGCGTGGCTGGCAAGAAAGGGTATAAAAGAAGAAAATCTAATGATATGGCCTCCTTGTTCACCTGATCTGAACCCCATTGAGAACCTGTGGTCCATCATCAAACGTGCGATTTACAAGGAGGGAAAACAGTACACCTCTCTGAACAGTGTCTGGGAGGCTGTGGTTGCTGCTGCACGCAATGTTGATGGTGAACAGATCAAAACACTGACAGAATCCATGGATGGCAGGCTTTTGTGTGTCCTTGCAAAGAAAGGTGGCTATATTGGTCACTGATTTGTTTTTGTTTGGTTTTTGAATGTCAGAAATGTATATTTGTGAATGTTGAGATGTTATATTGGTTTCACTGGTAAAAATAAATAATTGAAATGGGTATAAATTAGTTTTTTGTTAAGTTGCCTAATAATTATGCACAGTAATAGTCACCTGCACACACAGATATCCCCCTAAAATAGCTAAAACTAAAAACCACTTCCAAAAATATTCAGCTTTGATATTAATGAGTTTTTTGTGTTCATTGACAACATGGTTGTTGTTTAATTATTAATGTTGTAAAATTAATCCTCAAAAATACAACTTGCCTAATAATTCTGCACTCCCTGTGTGTATATATATATATATATATATATATATATATATATATATATATATATATATATATATATATATATATATATATATATATATTATACACACTCACTCACCTAAAGGATTATTAGGAACACCTATTAAATTTCTCATTAATGCAATTATCTAATCAACCAATCACATGGCAGTTGCTTCAATGCATTTAGGGGTGTGGTCCTGGTCAAGACAATCTCCTGAACTCCAAACTGAATGTCAGAATGGGAAAGAAAGATGATTTAAGCAATTTTGAGCGTGGCATGGTTGTTGGTGCCAGACGGGCCGGTCTGAGTATTTCACAATCTGCTCAGTTACTGGGATTTTCACACACAACCATTTCTAGGGTTTACAAAGAATGGTTTGAAAAGGGAAAATCATCCAGTATGTGGCAGTCCTGTGGGCGAAAATGCCTTGTTGATGCTAGAGGTCAGAGGAGAATGGGCCGACTGATTCAAGCTGATAGAAGAGCAACTTTGACTGAAATAACCACTCGTTACAACCGAGGTATGCAGCAAAGCATTTGTGAAGCCACAACACGCACAACCTTGAGGCGGATGGGCTACAACAGCAGAAGACCCCACCGGGTACCACTCATCTCCACTACAAATAGGAAAAAGAGGCTACAATTTGCACAAGCTCACCAAAATTGGACAGTTGAAGACTGGAAAAATGTTGCCTGGTCTGATGAGTCTCGATTTCTGTTGAGACATTCAGATGGTAGAGTCAGAATTTGGCATAAACAGAATGAGAACATGGATCCATCATGCCTTGTTACCACTGTGCAGGCTGGTGGTGGTGGTGTAATGGTGTGGGGGATGTTTTCTTGGCACACTTTAGGCCCCTTAGTGCCAATTGGGCATTGTTTAAATACCACGGCCTACCTGAGCATTGTTTCTGACCATGTCCATCCCTTTATGACCACCATGTACCCATCCTCTGGTGGCTACTTCCAGCAGGATAATGCACCATGTCACAAAGCTTGAATCATTTCAAATTGGTTTCTTGAACATGACAATGAGTTCACTGTACAAAAATGGCCCCCACAGTCACCAGATCTCAACCCAATAGAGCATCTTTGGGATGTGGTGGAATGGGAGCTTCGTGCCCTGGATGTGCATCCCACAAATCTCCATCAACTGCAAGATGCTATCCTATCAATATGGGCCAACATTTCTAAAGAATGCTTTCAGCACCTTGTTGAATCAATGCCACGTAGAATTAAGGAAGTTCTGAAGGCGAAAGGGGGTCAAACACAGTATTAGTATGGTGTTCCTAATAATCCTTTAGTGCAGGGGTCTCAAACTCGCGGCCCGCAAGATGATATTTTGTGGCCCCCTTGACATCAAAGTTTAGTGTTAGTGCGGCCCGCGCGTTGCTCTGAAAAGCACCTTTTTGCTGAATCGTTGCGTGTGCAGCGCTTGCCGTCTCCTTTGTGTGTGTGTGTGTGTGTGTGTGTGTGTGTGTGTGTGTGTGAGAGAGAGAGTTGGCTCGCCCCTCCCTCGTGCAGTATAATTGGTTTACACCGCGTGATTGACAGGAACAGACGAACGAAGCTGATCAGACAGTTGAAACGAATGTGGTCTAACAGCGCTCGTCAATTTCAAAATGATTGAGATGGCCAATCAAATAAAAGTAGGCGGGGTTTACGTTCTCTTTTGGCTCGTGCACACTGCACAGTCTTCACACACAGACGAGCGCATCCATCTATCGCTTAATGCTGTTGCTGAGAGACTCTATTCTTTCCGGTGAAATCACAAAACAAAATGCAAATGTGTCCATGGTCTTATTATACGATCACTGATGAACATCTTTGATTTTAATGAAGAAAAACTATATGAGGGCGGATTAGAACCCGGAACCTTTGACATGGTTGACAAAAATTCTACCACCAAACCACAGGGGAATCCATAAGTGAGTTGCGGATTTATGTATTTATTCACTCACTCATGCAAAGAATATATTATTATATACTAAAAACTAAAAATATATTTGACACAAATTAATGCAAATATTGTTTACAAATAGTCCCAAAAAGATTATTTCCCAACTAGAATTAGACCTAGAATTTCGTTCACTGTTCTGTTTGACCTGGTTACGGCCTTGCTGTGAATTAGTCTATTATTTAAAATTAAATTAAAATCATTCATTATTTCATATTACATGATTTAATTTCTATAGGCTATATAATTTAGTTCAAATTCAGAGGAACAGTTCATGTTCAGAAGAAAAATTCATGTTGAAGAACTGTTAATAATAAAGATTGTGAAGATTGAATAAGTTGTGCTCACCTGCTCATCCAAGTAGTGTGTCTCGATGAAATCGCACATCTGTAAGAAACAAGGAGGGTGTGTTTGGAATAAGTTTCGTTTGTGAATGAACTTGTCTAGTGGCATTGGTATCTGAGGTTGCACACTCACATGAGGGTCATTGTGCTGAGAGGCCAGCTTATGCAGCTCCAGGAGGGAGTGATTGACGCTCTTCTCCAGCTGCAGGGCACATTCCAGGGCTTCCACGCCACTTCCCCACTCATCCTTTTCTGGTTTCTGTCATGCATAAATACAAAGGTTAAAAGTGGCATGAGCAAAATCTTATATTACAGTACAAATATATGTAGTAACCCAGCAATAGTGTCACAACAAACAATCTTTATTGATGTTAATTCATGCATTTAAACAAGTCTTCATAAAGTGTTGTACTGCAGCTAGATAAACACTCTATAACTTAACGTGTTTGCATCTCACGAAAATGGGTATAAATAATACGAGTGTGCAATCTCGTGGAAAATGAGTTTTGGCGTGCATGCTACGCAGTTTTTAGCGTGCATATGATACGCACTTTAGGGCGTATTATACGTACGAACCCCCACCCCCGGCCGCGATATTTTTTTCCCCAGGATGGTAGGGGAAGGTACCGCCTTTTTCGTCTATGATTGGCTAGAAGGGCTCTCCTCCGATTGGTTATTTGATTTTATCGTGAAACGTCATCTCACGTTAATTTTGTGTCATGCTAATGTGCTGACTCTTTCCAAAACAAATAACATTAGCCATTTCAAGGTAAGGATTACACAATATTAGTGCATCAACATTAACTGTATGTTAACATTACTAGTAATTATTGTGTGTGTGTGTGTGTGTGTGTGTGTGTGTGTGTGTGTGTGTGTGTGTGTGTGTGTGTGTGTGTGTGTGTGTGTGTGTGTGTGTGTGTGTGTGTGTGTGTGTGTGTGTGTGTGTGTGTGTGTGTGTGTGTGTGTGTGTGTGTGTGTGTGTGTGTGTGTGTGTGTGTGTGTGTGTGTGTGTGTGTGTGTGTGTGTGTGTGTGTGTGTGTGTGAGTTAAGTGTCGCTGGTGTCATATTTGTGCAAAGGAGAACTTGGAGAACATCATACCGGATCATCTTGAGGTTAGGATTAGGTATAAGTCAATGGACAGGGAGAACAGCTCCAGACACGCACACAATTATTAGCCATGTATGGCCAATTATTAGTATGTTTAACATGCACTAAACTTGTCTATTACTAGCACTTATGCAATGTTAGGTTCACAATAAATAAAATCTGTCATATTTGAATCATACTGTGGTGTCTCTTCTACAATTGGCTGACTGCGGCTTCATTCATCTGTGATTGTCACGGTTCATGAATCCACTGTCTCTCGTCTTGCCTATGGTGTGTGTGTGTGTGGGAGCGTGGTTGTTGATCAGCAGCACCAGCTGGTACCAATTGTTTGTGCCTTTTATATGTGCTTTTACTTACTTTTTTGGTAATAATTTTGTATTATTTAATGGACCTTAAGTCAAAGCTGAGCTTGATGATGCATCACTAATTTTCATTAACTAGAATAGTGCACTGCACTGCACACAGCTGGGCAAAATAGTGCCGTTTTATTGTATTGCATACATCTTAAACCAAGGCAATGAATAGGCCTAAATATGCTTATGTACTCTAACTGTTCAGTACTTGAGAGCCACGGCGAGTCTACGAAACGTAGGCTGGTCAGATCAAAATTACCCCAAACAGCTAAGACTAATCTAAACAGGCTATGAAATTGTGAACTTGAAATATAAAAATGAAGACACGCACATATATCGCTTTTCTTAGTAGGCTATGTTGGATTGACTTCGTTTACTTCTGTTGTAAAGACGATCAAAAACAGACTAGCTGACAGCCTGCCACGAACGTGAGATATATGACGTTTCACGATCAAATCAAATAACCAATCGGAGGAGAGCCCTTCTAGCCAATCATAGACGAAAAAGGCGGTACCTTCCCCTACCATCCTGGGGGAAAAAATATTGCCCCCCGGCCGACCCAAAAGCGTGTCATATACACGCCAAAGTGCGTATCATATGCACGCGACAAACTGCGTAGCATATGCAAAACTCATTTTGGCGTATACATTCCACGAGATTGCGCACTCGTACTATTGATACGCATTGTCATGAGATCGTGTTGGAGCGAGGTGAGTTTAGTCAGTCTCTTCTTTGGTTTGCTCAGTTCAGTCAGGTCTTCACTCGTTGTAGAGACATTTTATAAACCTCGGATTGGGCTGGACGTGGATTTTGCAAACTGTGATGTGATAGATTGCATTAGGAAAATCTGACTAATTTGCTCCGCTATTTGGGAAAGCCTGATATTGTGAAACAATGTTTATATTCCCTTACGAAAATAAACCATGGTTTTACTACAAATAAAACCAAAAAAAACATGGTTATTGTAGTAAAACCATGGTAACCGCAAATTAACCATGGTTTTGCTTCTCTAACCACAGTTTAACCATGGTATTTGTGGTAAAACTGTAGTTTTATAAATGGTATTCAATTAGCCAAAAAACGATACTCGGTTACTTAACGTAACCTCGGTTCTCTCTAGAAGAGGGAACGAGTATTGCGTAAGTTCCTTACGCTACGGGAAAGTATTCTTTCTTCGAGATTTCTGAAAAACCCAAAATTATCCTTAATTTTGTAACATTGTCAACGCAGTGCGGCAGCCTGGCAGACCATAGCAGGCTATTCCAGCGTGCTATTGGCTGCTCTGCTGGCAACTGCAGCAGCCTATCGGTGAGCCCGCGTGACGTGGCGACCAATGAGGGCGCTTCGCGCCCACCTGGCTTCATTTGCCTACAGGTGGGGCGTGGCCACGTGTATATAAGCAGGGCTCACGGGCTGCATATTCGGTTTTCGTAGTTCTGAAGCGTAAAAGCCCGCGGGGCGCACGGCAAGGAACGCAATACTCGTTCCCTCTTCTAGAGAGAACCGAGGTTACGTTAAGTAACCGAGTATCGTTCTCTTACGAGAGGTTCTGTCGTATTGCGTAAGTTCCTTACGCTACGGGAACATATTGTCAACGCCGTGCGCGCCTCGCGTACAGCATATGTATCCCAGGGAACCGGGGACCATAACACTGCTCGGGCAGGGTGGCCGGTAAGGAAAACGGGCCACCACATCTACAGACACTTCATTCGAACTGACGGGTGGTTACAACGGGTGGTTACAACACCCTGTCCCATGAATGAGGGAACGGCACCTGCCGGTCTCCTTCAAATTCACCACACCTTGTCTCATGAATGAGGGAACGCAACGCCGGTCGCCTTCAAATTCACAATATTTTGTTATATGAGTGAGGTAACGGCACCGCCGGTCACCTTCAAACTCACAACAGCTCGTCTCGTAAATGAGGAAACGGCACCGCCGGTCTCCTTCAAATTCACATGAGCCTAGTACCGAACTTACTACCAGTATGTGAGCTATGTCTGCGCAGAATCACTGGGCAGGACCAACAGCCCTATTGAACTGGTAACACTTTCGCCTGTAAGGCAGGAACTTCCAGATTGTAAAATCTCACGAACGTAGACGGGGAGGCCCAGCCTGCCGCCATACAGATATCGTGGATGGAAATCCCTCTGGCCCAAGCCCACGAAGAGGCCATGCCTCTGGTGGAGTGTGCTCTGACACCTAGCGGGCACTGCAGGTGTTTGGAAGCGTATGCAGTTGCAATCGCGTCCACTATCCACCTGGAAAGGGTCTGTTTCGAGGAGGCGAGACCTTTAGTGCGCCCACCAAACGAAACAAATAGCTGCTCAGAACGCCTGAAGGCGGCGGAGCGTGTGACATAAACCCTCAATACCCTGACAGGGCAGAGGATATTGCCACCGTCCCCCTCGTCGGATGCTGGCAGAGCCGAGAGGGAGATAATCTGCGCCCTGAAGGGAGTGCCAATCGCTTTGGGGACATAACCATGCCTCGGTCTGAGAATGACCTTAGAGTCATTAGGACCGAACTCCATACACGTCGGGCTCACTGAGAGCGCGTGTAGATCCCCCACGCGTTTCACTATAGCCAGAGCTATCAGGAACGCGGTTTTTAGCGAAAGGAACCTTGGTTCCACAGTCTCGAGCGGTTCAAAAGGATGGGCCTTCAGGGCCTCTAGGACCAAGGCCAGATCCCATATAGGAACCGATGGGGGCCGCGGGGGATTCATCCGTCTGGCTCCTCTGAGGAAACGGATGATTTACATTTACATTTTACATTTAGTCATTTAGCAGACGCTTTTATCCAAAGCGACATACAAATGAGAGCAATAGAAGCAACTAGAACAGTCAAGGGCAACAATATGCAAGTGCTGTAACAAGTCTCAGTTAATCTAACACAGAACACACAGGACTTTTTTTTTTTTTTTTTTTTTTTTTAAATAAATTAGACAGACAGAGAATGAATAGAGTGATAAGTGCTATTCTTGATTGATCAGGTGCTGCTGGAAAAGACGTGTCTTTAGCCGTTTTTTGAAAATGGCTACAGACTCGACTGCTCGAATTGCGATAGGCAGGTCATTCCACCAGATGGGGGCGGTCCAGGAAAAGGTCCGTGAGAGTGATTTCATGCCTCTTTGGTATGGCACCACAAGGCGTCGTTCACTGGCAGAACGTAAGCTCCTGGAGGGTGTGTAAGTCTGAACAAGCGAGTTTAGGTATATTGGTGCAGAGCCAGTGGTTACTTTGAAGGCGAGTACCAGTGTCTTGAATTTGATGCGAGCGGCTATTGGCAGCCAGTGGAGATTGATGAAGAGAGGTGTGACGTGTGCCCTCTTCGGCTCGTTAAAGATCACCCTCGCCGCTGCATTCTGGATCAGTTGCAAGGGTTTGATAGTGCATGCCGGAAGGCCTGCTAGAAGAGCATTACAGTAGTCCAGTCTGGAGAGAACAAGAGCTTGGACCAAGAGTTGTGTGGCCTGCTCTGATAGGAAGGGTCTAATCTTCCTAATGTTGTATAATGCAAATCTGCAGGACCGGGATGTTGCAGTGATGTGGTCAGTGAATTTTAGCTGATCATCAATCACAACTCCAAGGTTCCTGGCTGTCCTGGACGGAGTTATGGTTGATGATCCGAGCTGAATGGAGAGATTATGATGAAGTGCTGGGTTGGCTGAGACCACGAGCAGTTCTGTCTTTGCAAGGTTGAGTTGCAGGTGATGCTCCTTCATCCAGGCAGAAATGTCTGTTAGGCAGGCAGCAATACGAACACCAACCGTGGGATCATCTGGTTGAAATGAGAAGTAGAGTTGAGTGTCGTCGGCATAGCAATGATAGGAAAAGCCATGTTTCTGAATGACAGATCCCAGTGATGACATGTAGATGGAGAAGAGAAGTGGTCCAAGCACTGAGCCCTGTGGAACTCCAGTGGCTAGATGAAGTGACTTAGACACTTCACCTCTCCATGACACCCTGAAGGACCTACCTGAGAGGTAAGACTTGAGCCACTGGAGAGCAGTACCCGAGATGCCCGGATGATGAGCTCGTTCCTTCCTAGCGTGCTACCTAGCGTCGTCTGAGCGAACGCTGCTATAGCCGCCACATACACTTTGAGCGTGGAAGGGGACCTGCCCAGTTCCAAAAGCTCTTGGAGGAAGGAGAGCACCCGCTGGACCCCACATTGCTGTGGGTCCAATCCCTTGGAAACACACCACTCAGTGAACACCGACCACTTAGAACTATATAACCGCCTCGTCGAGGGGGCTCTAGAGTGTGAAATCGTGTTCATAACCCCTTCGGGCAGGTCAACGGGTATCCGTTGGTCACCCATACATGCAGAGACCAATGCTCTGGATGGGGATGCCAAACTGACCCTCCTGCTTGAGAGAGGAGGTCTGCTCTCAGCGGAACTGGCCAGGGGGGTGAGTGCGACAGCTTCACCAGCTCTGGGTACCAAATCTGGTTCTCCCAGCGCGGCGCTATAAGGAGCACCAGGCGGCGCGTCTCCCTGATTTTCGCTATGACCTGGGGCAATAGGGAAATCGGCGGGAAAGCATACAGCGGGAGGCTGGGCCAAGGTTGGGACAGCGCATCCTCGCTTTTGGACAGAAACCTCGGGCAGCGGGCGTTCTCTTTTGTTGCAAAGAGGTCGAGCTCCGCTCTGCCGAATAGGCGCCATACCAGCTGGACTGTCTGAGGGTGCAGGGACCATTCTCCTGGGAGAATGAGGCCCCTGGACAGCTTGTCCGGGCCCACATTGAGGTGGCCCGGTACGTGCGCAGCTCTCAGCGAGCGCAGCGAGCTGTGTGCCCACACGAGCAGGCGTTCTGTCAGATTGTCCAGACACCTGGACCTGACACCGCCCTGCCGGTTCACATAGGGCACCACTGTGGTATTGTCCGACCGGACCAACACGTGGTGTCCTCGCATAAGCGGGAGAAACTGCTTGAGCGCGTTCTCTACCGCTATCATCTCCAAACAGTTTATGTGTAGGAGCTTTTCCCCGCTCGACCAGAGGCCCGAGGCCGATCTGCCCTCGAAAACGGCGCCCCAACCCGTGGTGGAGGCGTCCGTCGAGATGACCTTGCGGTGTGAGATGGCTCCCATCGTCACTCCCCGCTGGTACCAGTCGGCTACTAACCAGGGCTCTAGGGCTGAAACGCAGCCCTGAGTCACTCTGATCCTGAAGCCTCCGGACGCCCAGGCTCTGTGAGGCACTCGGGCGTTTAACCAGCATTGCGGCGGGCGCATGCGCATTAAGCCCAGCTGGAGCACAGCTGCAGCTGAGGCCATACGTCCCAGCATCCTCTGAAAGAGCTTGAGAGGTGCGATTTTGCCCGGCCGGAAGTACGCATCCATGCGCCGAACTTGGCGCGCGCGTTGGGGTGACAGGCGGGCTGACATTGCCACAGTGTCCAGATTCAAACCCAGAAATGAGGTTGATTGCGTGGGCACTAATGAGCTCTTGGTCCAATTGACCGTGAGCCCCAGGCTGTCCAGATGGCTGAGCAGCATTGCCCTGTGGGCGAGGAGCTCGGCCTCTGACTGCGCCAGGATGAGCCAATCGTCCAGATAGTTCAACACTCGCATCCCTCGACTTCTCAGGGGAGCGAGGGCCGCGTCCATGCACTTCGTATATGTACGGGGTGCTAGTGACAGGCCGAACGGAAGGACGGTGTATTGATAAGCCTGGCCGTCGAAGGCGAATCGTAAGAATGGCCTATGACGCGGCGTTATCTTGATTTGAAAATATGCGTCTTTCAAATCTAGGGAGATTAGCCAGTCTCACGGGCGAATATGCGCGAGGATCTGCTTGGTCGTGAGCATCTTGAACGATCTTCTCATAAGAGCTTTGTTCAGACGCCTCAGATCCAGAATCGGTCTGAGCGACCCAACCCTTTTTGGCACGAGAAAATACCGGCTGTAAAAGCCTGACTCGCTCATAGAATGGGGAACCGGTTCTATAGCCCCTTCGCACAGCAGTGTGGCTATCTCCGCTCGAAGTAGATGTGCTACTTCCTCGCTCACTCCCGTCTCCGTACGCGCACAGAAGCGCGGCGAGCGAACTGCAGAGTGTAGCCGTGCTTCACTGTTTTCAGCACCCATTCTGATACACCTGGAATGGCTTCCCACGCTCTCGCGTGTGCCACACGGGATAGAACGGCCTCCGGGCTCGAAACGCCGCGCTTCGCGGGTTCGACGGCCTGTATAGGAGGGGCGGGCGCAGTGCGCGCGCTCTCTGTGCTGTGCCCTACACACTGTATCTCTGCCACTTCGAGCAGGGAGTGGCTTGTGTGTGGCCCTACACTCGTCGTTCCGGCCACCTTGGGCGGAGAACAAATGGTGTGTGGCGCGGCGCATGGCGCCGGGGGCAGAATGTTCGCGAAAATGTGTGAGCGCGTTTGAGCGGGCACAACTCTTACGCGTGGAACATGACCGGTTAAGAGTGGCTGTGTGACAGCGCGTGTGGTGATTAGGCGTGGGCGCAAATAAGCGGACACGTGACCTAACTCTAGCACTCGAGCGGCCGGTGGCCGCTTTATGTGAGTGAGAGACACGGGATTTGTGGTGCTTGTGTGGCAGGATGGGCTATTATCTCCTCCCCTACACTTTGTCTGTAATTTGAGGTTTGGCCAATAGGCTGTGACTATGGGTGTATAAGAGTACGGACGGCCAGTTGTAGGGGTGTGTCACTTTTGAGGGCCGTGACGTCATCAATGCGCCGCTTGTGTTGACATGTGAGTGCGGGTCGTAGAGACCGCTGAAGCTTCTGGGCCACTGACTTTACTGCTTTACTGGTGTGTGCTGGCTGAGGGATCAAATGTGGACATTTGAGACGGTAAGAAAGCCTTTTGTATGTCAACGTTAGTATAGCGGGTTTATGGGTTGCGTCAACTGAGCGGGTGCTAACCTGTATCTTTCAAATAGCCCAAAGTTCATCTGTATTCTCCACCGAGTCTTATCTGGATATCATGCTCCATGCATTGTTGGAATTCGGGATTCTAACCTCGGTGCAGTGTGTTCTATCGCACGTGATGAGGGCAATGGCTGCGTTCTAGTCGAGTGCGGTAGTCTCCGATGCGCTGTGCCTCAAAGTTGCTGTTCTGTTTCCTATACGGGACTGCTTTGTGTTTAGCACGGGCCTGAAGTGCTTCCTATGTACTGTTTATGTTATTGTTTGTAAATGGAGAATTGCTGTGCTTTTGAGCTGTGTGTGTGCATTAGTGACATACTTTAAGTGCCCTTTTGTTTCTTTTTTTTGGTTTATTTCTTTAAATCGGTTTCGACCGGTTTTTGTATTTCCAAATTTGTATTTTTGATTTGTATTCATTTTCTGTGATTTAACTTGCGTTTATTTATGGTTTGGGGTGTTTTGTGTTATTTGTATTTTTGACTTGTGCAGACCCGGGTGGAACTGAGTAGTTGGGTCTTGCCTGGAGCTGCTTTTGAGTTTATTTCTTATATTGTCAAATTATTGCTTTGCTCATGCATATTGTTATTCTATTATTAATCTCTCTCTCTCTCGTTGGTGGCAGGACCTGGGCACCGGGGGCAGACGAGTGATCTTCTTTGTGTGGTGGCATCCTTCACAGTGTGTCGTGCTCTTCACTGACATAAGTTGGTGTGTGAGTGTGCTTGTGTGTGTGCACTGATCTGAGTGATTTTCACGATTTAGGGGTGATTATTCTAACTGAGCCTGCCCCTGTCGGTAAGCCCCAGCTCCTTTGCCAAAGATAATCTAACCTTTAATGAGATGAGTGTGGCTGTCTTTTAATGCCCTTTTTGTACCGAATAAAATACTTTTGTATGATTCCTTATGTCTCTGGCTCAATGGTGATTCGAACCTGTGCGTGCCTTTAGAGGGCGCACTTAATTCCTTGGGTGCAATTCCCAAGGTGGCGTAGTCGGAAAGTGATATCAACTTGAGTTTACTGAGCACGCGTATACTTAGTGCTCCGCCCCACCTTATAACACCCGCCCCGCCACACTTGGGTGCAGGGGTGAACACAAAAGTGGGCACGTTTACTGCATTTGAAAACACATACGGCGTGAGCCGTGCAACCAGAAAAAAGGCAACTTCGTGATTTCTCTGGTTCGTCATAAAAACGGCGGTTGTAGACAGGCGAGAGGGCAGTTTTGCCGGCTCGTTTGCTGCGTGAGAGCCATCTGCAGCAGCCACGGGAGTGGGGGCTGACAGGAAGAAGAGTTTTGACGGTGGTCCGACCACGGCGGGACTTAGCCGTCGCTTCCCCCCTCTGCTAGGAGGACTTTGGAGGGGCTACAGTTGGAAACAGGCGAGAGGGCGAGTTCGCCGGCTCGTAGGCTGCGTGGAAAACATCTGCAGTAGCCACAGGAGTGGGGACTGACAGGAAAAACAGAGTTTTAACGGTGGTCCGGCCGCAGCGGGACTTAACCGTCTTTTCTCTCCTTATGTATAGACGTCCAAAAATACTCGAGCACCACGTGGTGCGAGTTAGCTTCCTGTATGTAAGAAAAGCTGGCCGCGAGCCCGGGGAAGCGGACAGTAAAACATTTTTATCTGCCGCGAGAGCTGGGCTCGAACTCGGGTCTCCGGCGTTTCAGCCGCTGATTTTGCCACTGTGCTACCGGGAGGGACACAATAGCGTTCAGTTAGCGCGAGCATACAGCAGTACGTCCTCGTGCTTGTTGGCAGTCGTGCGTGCATAAAAGACAGGCTAGTTACTGCAATAGTAATATTTCCAGCCGCCTGAACTGGAGAGGGGGCTGAGAAATGCTAGAGAATGGCGGTTCGTCCGGCCACAGCGGGACGAAAACACCCTCTGTTAATTTCCCGGTGAGTGCGGCGCGCGCACGTGCGCGCGCGCTGAACGTGCTCGTGACCGTGCGCACTCACATTCCTTGTTAACGGCGCAATCTGCGCGGTCCAACAGGGGGGAGTGCGGGTTCGTTGGAGAGCATATGTCAGCGTCATGTCTCATGACGGCGTATGTTTGCTGGCGTGCGTGTCTTAACAGGCTCGTGTACAGCAATATGAACAATTCCAGTCGCCTGAACTCATGAGGGGACTGAAAAATGTGCGCGAGGGTGGAACAGCTCTCTTGTAACGTAAAGAGAGCTGCAGGACCGTGCATTTCTGCCATCCCTTGTATATAAGCGGCGCATCAGCGCGGCATGAACAGAGGGGGGAGGAGGCTCGCTCCGAGACCGTTCATTTCTACCATCCCTTGCAAGCGGCGCGGTGGCGCGGCTTGAACAGAGGGGGAGGAGGCTCGCTCCGAGACCGTTCATTCCTACCATCCCTTGTAAGCGGCGCGGCTTGAACAGAGGGGGAGGAGGCTCGCTCCGAGACCGTTCATTCCTACCATCCCTTGTAAGCGGCGCGGTGGCGCGGCTTGAATAGAGGGGGAGGAGGCTCGCTCCGAGACCGTTCATTTCAACCATCTCTTGTAAGCGGCGCGGTGGCGCGGCTTGAACAGAGGGGGGGAACAGCGGAGTGATGTCGTCATAAAACTGCTCGAGTCGAGCCCGCAGGGTCGACATAGAGAGTTCCTCACACTCGGGGCATTCGCCCGCGAGGAGTGCGGCGGCGGCGTGGTCACGGCCCAGACAGAGAGCGCAGACACATGGCGGTCTCTGGTGCTGAGCTGCACGTGGCACGAGCCGCAGGTGGAACGAGGCGTTTTGATAAAAACGCTCGTGCTCTTTTATGAAACGTGTGACGCAACGGCGAGAACACGTGCAATGAAAGGATATAATGCTGCCGGATAGCAGAGCAGGCACGGATGGCTGAAGGTGGCGCGATGCTGCCGGCTTCTCCAGGCGCTGTCCTCTGCTTGCTCGTCTGCACGATCACGGCGGCGGGTTCCAGATCCAGCGATGCGAAGGGCTTCGCTGAAGAAAAGAAAATCGAATATGCAGCCCGTGAGCCCTGCTTATATACACGTGGCCACGCCCCACCTGTAGGCAAATGAAGCCAGGTGGGCGCGAAGCGCCCTCATTGGTCGCCACGTCACGCGGGCTCACCGATAGGCTGCTGCAGTTGCCAGCAGAGCAGCCAATAGCACGCTGGAATAGCCTGCTATGGTCTGCCAGGCTGCCGCACTGCGTTGACAATGTTACAAAATTAAGGATAATTTTGGGTTTTTCAGAAATCTCGAAGAAAGAATACTTTCCCGTAGCGTAAGGAACTTACGCAATACGAGAGAACCTCTCGTAAGAGAACCATGGTTACTACATTTTTACTGCAATAAAACCATGGTTAATTTTCGTAAGGGTTGTGTAAAAAGTCGGCAAAAGACCATTATTCACTTGATACAAAACATTCTTGTCACATCTGTTCTGTGTTTTTGCACTTTTGGGACTTTTATGTTGAAGTTTATTTGTGACTAGGTTCTGTGTTCTTTTCTGTGTCCTGTTCCTGTGGAGTTTTGTAGTTTTTCCATGTCAATTAGTTTTCCCAGGTGTTCCCATTCACCACACCCCTTGTTATCTCATTTAGCTAGTCTCCCCTGTGTGTATATAAGGCCCATGTTTTCTCTGTTTCTCTGTCGGTCTTTGTTTAATGTTTGCTGTTATGCAGGTATTCTTAGTTCTCTGTTCCCGTGTTTTCTTTGTGTTTGCTCATGTTATTTTGTTCCTGATTTTTTATTGTTTAATTAATTAAATTCTCCCCTGCAATTTGGATCCTGTCTCTCTACCTGCCGTCTGTTTATTCCCCGTTCCTTGACAATTCTGAGATGGAGCACTTTACTGAAAATGAATTAAAAAGTAAATTTAAGTGCATGTTTGTAATTCGTAATTACAAACTTTGTAACCTTCATATAGTGAGATGTACAATATAAAATGAAACCATAACTATTAACAATTAAACACACGCAAAGAAAATCCAGTATGGCAGAAATGCATTCGTTTTGTGATATAAAAAGTAGGCTATATTTAAAATACGTATTAAGCAGTTATTTAAGCCAGAAATAAAAACTATAAAGCATATTTGTATCAATCAAATATTTAACATTGTATATCCACTAAACATAAATATTATAAATACTATTTTTTAGTATTGTGTGTGTGTGTGTGCCATTTTTAGGGGAATTTTTATTTATTTATGTCATGTATTACTTAAATGCAAATTAAAAACAACAACAATGAAAACAGACAATCAAATGAGTAAGTGGCAATCTTTAATCAGACACTAAAGCATGTTACATGGACTAAATGATGCTCAAATCAATGTGACATTAAAGATGACTTTTCATTGCCATAAATGCAGATTTAATTCATGATAAATGTCAAGATGTAAAAATGAGAGTAAAAGAGAGTGTTGGTTTTATATTTGTTATGGAAAATGAAATCAAGAGATTTTAGATGGCACTGATTTCAGACCTTTTCTGTTTTCAGTATTTTTTGGGAAGGCCTTTCGGTCTGTAGCGGTTGGGGTCTCCACCGTTACGCCCCCAGCGATTGGCTTCCTGGTCAGCTGTAGCATCAGAGTTGCCGCGGCGACTGAGAGACTGCAGAGCCTCTCTTCCATCACTGCACACATCATTAACATATTATGATTCGAAATTGATTCCCCCAAATCATTTCAACATCCATTTTAAAGGCACAATGAGCTGCTGTTTCCATGCAGAGTGTGAGGGAGAAAGAATTCTTGCTCTTATCAGGAATAGAGTAATCCAATCTTCCATAGTCAGTATGATTTTGTACATACCTTATGACTGCAGCTGCCCACCTGCCTCCTGGGCCCCTGCTTGCAGCATCATAGTTCCCACGTGCATGGAAATACTTGTCTGAGTTCCTCCAGTTGGCATTTCTCATATCCTGGTAGGCCCGAAACATGTCCTTTCCACCTACAAGAAACAGTGAAAATTATTCAAATGCGCCTACAACTTAGTGCACGTCTCAAGTTAAATAGAGGTAAAAAGGAAAAATAAGTGACCTCGAACGGCTTCCCCTGGGAAGTGGTACCACTGCGCCTGGGCCTCAGCCACCAACACCAGCACAGCAAGAATAAGCTTCATGATTACAGAACTGAACACATAAACATAATTGGACAATCCTTAGAAAACGCTTTTAAACAAAGCGACTTATCGTACACTCAAAAAGATCTGTGTGATCCCTATAAGACTGCAGATTTGCATCAATATAGAGGTGAATTTAGTCAGTCTCTTACCTCTCTGGTTTGTTCAGTTCAGTCACATCATGTCTTCATCCAGCTAGATCCATTTTATAAACCTCAGACTGGGCTGGACATGGGTTTTCCCAACTGACGTTACGGGACAGATTGCATAAGGAAAATCTCATTTGCTCCGCTATTTCTGGGAAACCCAGAATTTCCGAAACACGACTACATTGTGTCCAAAGACTAACCATTACTTCATACAAAACAATACAAAATGAAATCATAAAAATCTAAATCTTTTTCTTAATTAATCATATTTAGAAATATGCAAAATAAGTGTAGTATGGCAGAAAGGAAATCATTTGCACAAGCTGAATTTTCTGCATAATAATTAAAAACGTGCAAAGAATAATTACAAATGTGCAAAAGAATTGTATGGCAGAAAGAAAATAGCTTTGTGGTATTAAATTGTAAGTTGTGAGACACTCTATTGACACTCTAAGCTTTATAGTTAGATGTTACAATACAAAATGAAACCATGATATAATTAATAATAAAATATATGCAAATTAAGTGTAGTATGGCAGTAATTAATAAGTGTGTGGTATAAAACAGAATTTCACTTATAAAAAGTAAATGTTTTAATTGAATTAATAAAATGTATAACATTGTAATTCAACTTAATATAAATATTATAAATGCTAATTTTTTAGTATAAACCTTTCTGACTTCAAATTCATGTAAAAATTTCAGTTTCACTTCTTGTATTGTTGTCACTTCAAGCTCTCATTGGTGATGATTCATCTTTCAAAAGGTCATTCTGGGAGAAGGAAATTCCAGATGTCTGCACCTCTCTCAATCTCTGTGTGTGTGTGTGTGTGACTATATAAATTAATATTTTGTGTTTAATTATTTACTTATATGGCAAGTAGCTGCATAATAACTCTTTAAGTAGCTTTTTATAACTGTGCCACCACAGTTTGGGTTAGGCCATAGAAAATATAATTTATTTGATATAAAAAAAAAAAAATCAACCGAAGTCTATACAATGTCCTCACTGATATGGTTAAACAAACACACAGGCCCAGTTTCACAGTCAGGGCTTAGATTAAACCAGGATTAGGTCTTAGTTCAATTAGGGCATATAGCTTTTTTTTTTTTATTAAATGCCCTATAAACATAACTGGTGTACATCTTGAGACAAAACAATGGCACTGACAGATTTTAGGATATGTCAGTGCAAGTTGCTTTCAGTTAAAACAGCTCAAACATGCATTTTATGCCGTTCGGATCCATTTGCAGTAATTTATTAACACAGGTAAGCCAACAGAGATAGGCAGTCATAAAGATCAAACAGAACACATGAAGGGCAATCCAGGGAACGAAAGTCAAACAGGCATTGGTCAGAGGCAGGCGGCTTAGGTGCAAAAACGAGATCAGAGTCCAAGTCAAAGATACAAGAGCAAACACGAGAAATAAGCTAGAGGCAGAGTAAGGGTAAAATCAAGACTTCACAAATGAACAATGAGCAGAGCAGTCCAGATAAAGGTGAGCTGAGGGTCCACATGTGATAATAATGCAATGATAATGAGCAGAGGAGGAAGGACGGGAAATGCAGTCCTAATACGCAGGAGAGAGGGACCTGGTGAAACCAGGAGGAGGCATTGTCGAGCTTTCTGTGACAGAGCCCCTCCCCTGTGAGCGGCTCCGGAAGCGAGGACCTGGCCGACGGCGGGGTTTACCACGGGGTCTTGGAGCTGGTCGATCTGGGTGGTGTCGGTGAAAAGCAACAGTTAATGTGGGATCCAGGATATCATGAGACCTAACCCAGGAGCGTTCCTCAGGACCGTACCCCTCCCAGTCGATAAGGTATTGCAACACCCCGCCGTGACGCCTGGAGTTTAGGATCTCTCGCACCCGGAAAGCCTCCGGACCATTCACCTCAATGGGAGGAGTCTGCACAGGAGCCACCTCCTCCCGGCTCCTCTCTCTCCTGAGGGCGACAGCGGGTCTGAAAAGGGACACATGAAATGTGGGTGAGATCTTGTAAAGAGCAGGGAGTTCCAAACGAAAAGAAACAGGAGTTATCTGACGAAGGATCTTAAATGGTCCGACGAAACGAGGAGAACGTTTCTTGCTCGGGAGCTTGAGCTGGAGCTCTCGTGCAGAGAGCCACACCCACTGACCGGGTCGATACCGAGGACCCTCACGCCTCCTCCGATCTGCCTGATGCTGAAAATGGCGTGCTGCAAGTGAACGTGAGCAGCATCCCAGGTGGCCTCACTGAGCCGAAGCCACGCATCTACTGCTGGGAGGTCGGATGGCTCCCCAGTCCACGGGAAGAGGGGAGGCTGGAACCCTAAAACACATTGAAAAGGGGTTAGACCAGTGGCAGGTTTTAACAAAGAATTCTGGGCATACTCCGCCCAGGCCAGGAAGCGACTCCAGTCCTGCTGATTCTGGTGGCAGTAAGTTTTCAGAAATCGAATCAAATCCTGGTTTAGACGTTCAACCTGCCCGTTGGCCTGAGGATGGTAACCAGAAGTTAAACTGACATTGATATTGAGTTTAAACTGAGGACAGCGGTCAGAGACAAATGTCCTCGGGCAGACCAAAGAGACGGAACACCTGGTTGAGAAGAGCCTCGGCTGTCTGTAAGGCCGTGGGCACACCGGTCAGAGGAATAAAATGACAGGACTTAGAGAAGCGATCCACCACGGAGAGATAGTGGTAAACTCCTGGCAAGGAGGTAGATCAGAAACAAAATCCACTGCGATGTGCGACCAGGGACGCTGTGGTACTGGCAGAGGTTGTAACAATCCAGCTGGTTTGAGATGAGAGGATTTCACAGTGTTACAAACAGAGCATTGATGAATAAACTTTATGACATCAGACTGGAGTGAAGCCCACCAAAAGCGATTGGAAACGAACTGTATGGTAGCAGCGATACCAGGATGACCGGCGCTGACATTATCACTGAAATCACCGCATCCCTAAGTAATCAACCACGATAGTCAATACACGGCCGAAGACCCCCATCCTTCTTCTTGACAAAAAAGAATCCGGCGGAAGCCGGAGATGTAGAGGTAGTGATGAAACCTTTAGCCAGCTGTTCGTCAATGTACGCCCTCATGGTCTCGGTTTCAGGTTGTGACAACGGATAAACTCTTCCGCGTGGAGGTACAGCTCCAGGCAAAAGCTCAATAGCACAGTCGCCAGCACGGTGAGCGGGAAGATGAGAAGCCTCAGTTTCGCTGAAAGCCAGAGCTAGGTCGTGGTATTCGGGGGGAATTCTCTGAAAAGCCACTCCCTTGAGGGAGGCGCTGTGGTGTTCAGTACCTTGGACAGCGACCATGCAGTTGCTCTGACAAAATGCGGACCACCAGGATATCCTCCCGTCAGACCAGGAAATTTGGGGGTTATGTTTCTCCAGCCACGGAAGCCCCAAGATTATGGGATGCATGGGCGAGTGAATTGTGAATAACTGGATGGTCTCAGAATGCTGTGTCCCGATGCTGAGCGTGAGGGGTTGCGTGTGTATTGCACCTCTCCTGACCCCAGGGGACGCTTCCACTGTTACACCAGGCTCACATGCGAGGAGAGAAACAAAGAGTTTTGGCGAATGCAAGATCGATTAAGTTTCCAGCAGCACCAGAATCAATCAAGGCTTTTACGTTTAGAGTTTGTCCATTAAACTTCAAAGAACTATCCACATGAAATAATTTAGAAGAGGGATTCGAACTCACCGCAGTAGAATTCTTGAGCGCTGGATTAACCGGCCATGTGGCCCTCAGATATACATGCAGAGATGATTTCGGCGTCTCCTCTCCCGCTCCGCCGTAGAGAGGCGTGTGTAACCAATCTGCATGGGCTCTGACTCCGCGTTGGGGGACGCATACTCAAAGAAGCTGGACCTAAGAGGTGTGCGTCGCGAGCGAATCAAGTTGTCGAGGCGGATAGCGAGCTCCATGATTTGATTCAAGGATTTACTGTCGTCGCGGCATGCCAGCTCTCCCTGGAGATCCGGGTTCAATCCCTTGCGATACAAGAGCTATAGAGGTTCCTCCTCCCATCCAGTTTGGGCTGCCAGGGTCCGAAACGAGAGTGTGTAGTCCACTGCGGTAGACTTTCCCTGGCAAAACGTAAGCAGTAGTTCTCCTGGATCGTTTCCTCCTGCTGAATGTTCAAACACTTCTCTAAATTGGGTCAAAAACTCATCACAAGAGGGAAAGGAGAGCTGACATCCAGACCAGAGCGCAGTAGCCCATTCCAGAGCCCGGCCGGTGAGTACGGAACATACGAAGGAAACGCGGCTCGCATCAGTGGAATAGGACTGTGTCTGCTGGTCAAAATACAAGCTGCACTGCAACAGAAATCCCTTACAGGCAGAAGGTGAGCCATCAAATTTCTCGGGAAGGGATAATTTTGGGTGGTTTGAATTGTTACTCACGGCAGGTGGAACGGCAGCAGGTGCATTTGGATTCGGAGCTTGATTTTCAGCCGCGCTCGGCGGGGAAAGGGCTCGGACGGATCTTACGAGCTCCTCGGTGAGAGCTGTTAATTTTACCAGCTGTTGTTGATGAGTGATCAGCACCTCAGCTTGAGAGGATACCTTGGAGGCCAGTCGAAGGAAATCTGCTGGATCGTGTTTGGGTGAAGTCTTCTGTGATGAAGAGGCTGAAGCATTCGGATCCATTTGCAGTAATTTATTAACACAGGTAAGCCAACAGAGATAGGCAGTCATAAAGATCAAACAGAACACATGAAGGGCAATCCAGGGAACGAAAGTCAAACAGGCATAGGTCAGAGGCAGGCGGCCTAGGTACAAAAATGAAATCAGAGTCCAAGTCAAAGATACAAGAGCAAACACGAGAAATAAGCTAGAGGCAGAGTAAGGGTAAATCAAGACTTCACAAATGAACAATGAACAGAGCAGTCCAGATAAAGGTGAGCTGAGGGTCCACAGGTGATAATAATGCAATGATAATGAGCAGAGGAGGAAGGATGGGAAATGCAGTCCTAATACGCAGGAGAGAGGGATCTGGTGAAACCAGGAGGAGGCGTTGCCGAGCGTTCCGTGACAGTATCACCTTGAAGAGGTTTCTTTTTGCATAACAATCTGCTTACTGTGCCTCTTATCCTTGCCACATCCCTCAACCACAGACTAAGACCATATAAAATATCATTAATCTGATATAAAATCAATAGAAGTCTATACAATGTCTTCACTATTAAAATGGAAGCATTTTGTAGATTTTACACATGGTATGATTTTCAAATCTGAAAGTAAAAGCATTGAAATCTTCATGCCTGATAATGTTGACCCACACATGGAGAAGTGGGTTATGACCTGAGTGTTTTATCAGACAATAAATCAATTATTAGCTAAACTACAAATTCAGAATCTTAATCTCTGAAGCGTACAACGACTACTTGTTTAGTTTCCAGATACCAAAACAGAAAAGAAAATGAGAATGCATGACAAACAGTATTGTACAATAGGTCTTTTCAAAAAAATTCCCGAACATTTCTTATCAATGTTGAAAACAGTTTTTATATATGAAATATCAATCATTGTAACATTATAAATGTTTACACTGTTACTTTTGATCAACTATAAGAAAAAAATCTTTTTTTCAATAAAAAATCTTACTAACCCTAAACTTTTGAATGGTATAGTGAATTGATAAAATTGGTAAATCCCAGTACAGACTTTTATTGTTAATATATAGTTTAATCGACCAATATAGTTGAATTTGCTATTCCCTGCTGAATGTGCATGGCTTTAAAAAGTATAAGACTTTAACTATGTCTGTAAGAATGAGAGAAAAATATTTTAAATATAATTAGTGTAACAAAGCTCATGATGACATGCAGTTTTTTTTAGCATACCAAAACGTTTATCTTGACAAGCACATAGACACACCAGTTTCACCACATACTAATGCTGATTTCCTCATGTCTCTTTTGTTGACTAAATAATCTAAATAATAAACTGAATAATCTAAATTCATTATTCAGTCATGTTTAGTCTTGTACTTTGTGTTCATGGGTTCTTAGTCACTAAATGGGATTCAGCTTCTAATTCTGAATGAATAAACACTTACCAGTTCAAGCAGTGTTGTGTGTGTGTGTGTGTGTGTGTGTGTGTGTGTGTGTGTGTGTGTGTGTGTGTGTGTGTGTGTAACTGGTTTGAAATGAATCATTTGTAGCAATTAATCTATTAGATTAACAATGGAAGTACACAATAAATGGTCTACAGAAACCACTCATCGTTTTTCTACATGCTATAAATGCATTTATTGTATGTATATATATATATATATATATATATATATATATATATATATATATATATATATATATATATATATATATATATATATATATATATATATATATATATATATATATATATATATACAGTGAGGAAAATAAGTATTTGAACACCCTGCTATTTTGCAAGTTCTCCCACTTGGAAATCATGGAGGGGTCTGAAATTGTCATCGTAGGTGCATGTCCACTGTGAGAGACATAATCTAAAAAAAAATCCAGAAATCACAATGTATGATTTTTGAACTATTTATTTGTATGATACAGCTGCAAATAAGTATTTGAACACCTGTCTATCAACTAGAATTCTGACCCTCAAAGACCTGTTAGTCTGCCTTTAAAATGTCCACCTCCATGCCATCTAAATTAGATGCACCTGTTTGAGGTCGTTAGCGGCATAAAGACACCTGTCCACCCCATACAATCAGTAAGAATCCAAATACTAACATGGCCAAGACCAAAGAGCTGTCCAAAGACACTAGAGACAAAATTGTACACCTCCACAAGGCTGGAAAGGGCTACGGGGAAATTGCCAAGCCGCTTGGTGAAAAAAGGTCCACTGTTGGAGCAATCATTAGAAAATGGAAGAAGCTAAACATGACTGTCAATCTCCCTCGGACTGGGGCTCCATGCAAGATCTCACCTCGTGGGGTCTCAATGATCCTAAGAAACGTGAGAAATCAGCCCAGAACTACACGGGAGGAGCTGGTCAATGACCTGAAAAGACTAAGACGTCATGGTTTGAAATCATGCATGGCACGGAAGGTTCCCCTGCTTAAACCAGCACATGTCAAGGCCCGTCTTAAGTTTGCCAATGACTATTTGGATGATCCAGAGGAGTCATGGGAGAAAGTCATGTGGTCAGATGAGACCAAAATAGAACTTTTTGGTCATAATTCCACTAAACGTGTTTGGAGGAAGAAGAATGATGAGTACCATCCCAAGAACACCATCCCTACTGTGAAGCATGGGGGTGGTAGCATCATGCTTTGGGGGTGTTTTTCTGCACATGGGACAGGGCGACTTTTTGGGAACAAGATTTGTTGTCTCCCTGATTTCGAAGTGGGAGAACTTGCAAAATAGCAGGGTGTTCAAATACTTATTTTCCTCACTGTATATACACACCGATCAGGCATTGCTCAAGAAATTAATGCTGGTTCTGTTAGAAAGGTGCATCGCAGTTTATTATGTATGGGGCTGCATAGCCACAGACCAATCAGGGTGACCATGCAAGCCTGCGGAGGCAATGTGATGCTTTCGGCAATGTTCTGCTGGGAAACCTTAGGTCCTGCCATCCATGTGGATATCACTTTGACTGCTGCTAACATCTTGGTGTCAGATACCACAGCACACCTTCAAAAGTCTAGTGGAGTCCATGCCTCAACGGGTCAGGACTGTTTTGACAGCAAAAGGGGGACCAACACAGGAAGGTGGACATAATGTTATGCCTGATGATGGGTGTATAAGTTGATATTAGAGGAAGTGTAAATACTGATATACAACACCTGCTATATATGATATATAACACCGGTTATATAACACCTGCTTCTTATGAAAAGAGAAGTAGGCTGTTTTTATTTCCTTCTTAACCACTTTTGTTCTTTTGACGTGATGACTACAGATATCAGATGCTAGATCTGGCTGAAATATTAACACTTTCACCACTGCTTCTTGATAAATCTTTGCTAGAATATAATATAACTGACTTAATAATAACAACATCGGATCAGATGGGTGTCATGGTTTCACTTGCATCAATGCAAGTCTACTCATATATAGCTAGCCTATGACTTTGGTCACATTTATCACCACAATCATCATTACCATCAATATACCTTAATAAGTTGAAAATTACCTTAATCACTACCTTATTAGCCATGACACACACACACACACACACACACACACACACACACACAACCTGGTACTAAAGTTTGAAAAATACACTATATTGCCAAAAGTTTTGGGATGCCTGCCTTTACATGCATATGAATTTTAATGACATTCCATTCCTAATCCGTAGGGTTTAATGTGGAGATTGCCCAACCTTTGCAACCTTTGACCCCGCTCTGTGATTTTACATGGCCTACCACTTCATAGCTGAGTTGTTCCCAATTGCTTCCACTTTGTTATAATACAGTTAACTACTAATATTTCATAGTAAGGAAATTTCACAAATGGACTCCTTGCACGGGTGGCAACATATCACGTTCCCACGCTTGAATTCACTAAGCTCCTGAGAGCGACCCATTCTTTCAGAAATGTTTGTAGAAGCGTCTGCATGCCTAGTTTGATTTCATACACCTGTGGCTATGGAATTGATTGGAACACAGAATTCATGGTGTTCAATGACCTGAAAGGGGAGTTTTATTTTAACATCCTGATCGTATGTGCGTTGAGTGTTTGCAGCACGTGTTGTCAAATTAATTAAGATGTTGTCTGGTGTTTTTTATATTTGGTTGCAGGCACGTGCAGAGGGGGGGGCGGAGGGTGCTTGAGCACCTGCCTCTTTGCCCCTTGATGCCCAAAGTGCCCTTTTTGTCAAGGCAAAAAATGTTTATATATATATATATATATATATGTAATTAAAGGCCCTTTTGTGAAGGCCTGCCCAATCTAACTATTAGTAAAATTAATGAATAATAATTTATCCGTGAATAAAATGAATCACATGATGATGACCTTTCACCCGACGACCTCATCTCTCACGCGCCGCTCACGCGCGCGCCAGTGCCTAGTGGACTGACAGGAGAGGATTCTGGTAAGTGTTGTTCTCAGCGAACGAAGTGTTTGTTTACTTATTATTTTGTATTATTTCACAAGAACGACGTGGAGAGAGCATGGAGCTGTTGTTTATATTGCTGTTTCCTGTATGTGTAGCCTGTAGAAGTAACGTTAACATTAGTTTGCTGTGAGGGAGAGAAGTTTCACGGGCGTAGAGTTACACAGTCTTGTCTTTTTATGTTATTTTACTAAAAACTGTTTATACTTTAAACTATTAGTTTTATTCCAGTATTTATTTAAAAAACTTATTCCAACACTGGTAATATACTGATTTTTCGTCCTCTGAATTAGCCTATATCTGTTTTTATTATCATTAAAAAAATATATAAATTCAGAACAGGATTCAATCATGTTCATGTCAATAATGTTCATCACAGAGAAAAGTGTAGCTTTAATGATAATTCATCTGTATTTAGTTTTATTATTTGTGCAGTTCAGAAAGGTGTTATGTTAACGTTTACGTTTTCTGTATATGTCTAACAGGGAAGGCCACAGGTAAATATAACATTTATTATAATGGGATTATATAAAGATTGTTTTAAGTAGGTGCCGACAGAATGAACACACACATTTTAGTTTCTTTATTTATATTTTTGATTAGACATAATCAAAATCCAACTACATCTCAGAGTCACAATGCAATATATGAAATCATGATCACTGTCCAGTGTTTCCCCTACAATGTATTCACAGCGGCGCAGCGCCGCCGCTGGATTTTCAGCGCCACTGCAAAATCTTCACATGATCAGTAATATCACGACATTCACTTACACACTGTAAAGGAGAGAGAGAGAGAGAGATTGACGATGGCCTGAGAACTAAACAAAAATGTAGTCTGCTTACACTTTCACAATATCACAGGGCTGTAATATTAATCTTATTTTCGCTTCCAAGGATTAAAAAAAGAAGATATGAGGTAAAACTATTATAAACTATGCTCGCGCATCGTCTAGCACAACTTCCTTCCCTTCACAGCGCGCGCTGTCATTTCTCCACAAACATGTATTTATTTAACGTCAAATTCAGCACAATCCGTGATTGTTGTCAAATGCACACTCCACTTTGGCTAAATTGCAGAACGTGTTTGATTAAATGAAAAGCACAATAATCCGCGCAATAGACGCTGTTTCCAAGTTCAAGGCGGGTGTGTGTGTGTGTGTGTGTGTGTGTGTGTGTGTACGCACGCTGCGAAACGGACCGACTGGCACATATGCTTCGTGTGCGCGACTAAACCATCAAATACACAACAAAATAGCCTATATCTCAAAATGACAGGCTTGGAGAGTATTCACTTAAACACAGTTTAGCTTAAATGGGCGTAAAGGGGAGAATGATTTTAGATCTGCGTCTTAAAGGGGCAGCATCTAATAAACCTGGTGACGATTGAGCCATAATGTGAATCAAAACAACAATATATATATATTCGATTAATAAAAACGTAAGGTAAAAAAAACATCATGTAATAATATTTCACAATATTAGGCTACTGTTTTTTCCGGTATTTTTAATTAAATAGATGCAGGCTTGATAAGCATGAGACTTTTTGCAAAAACATAAAATAGTATCCAAATTTTTCCAGTATTTTTATTTTATTTTTTAGATATTGCCCCTTTCTTACATTTGAGCCCTTGCCCCTTAGGAACTTTCAGCACGTCCCTGCAGGTTATTGGAGTAAAATAGGCTATAAGCTGGTCACCTTTTAAACTAATGAAAAGCTTAATTTGGATTTTAATGTTCAAAATGTCTATTTCTATCCACAAAACTTGCCAGAAGTCATGGTTTAAGGGTTTTTTTTAAAAAAAAATTATTCCGGAGGTGCATGCCCCCGGACCCCCCGACGAGCGGCTAACCTCCGGCACGTAACAGCACCGCTGCTGGAAAAAATTCTAGGGGAAACACTGCTGTCTATATAGATTTTTCTGTTTCACTCTTACCCCTGCCATGGCCCTCATCCGTTCCCCCTATTGTTTCTTTCTCAGATGCTTTTCTGAATCTGATATCTTATTTTCTCTCCACAGCTCTTGGTGTGCAGCAGCCTATATGAACATCTCCCTCTTCTTGTAGCAGTCAGCCTTGGCAGCAGTTGCAGCACAGTGAGCGTAACTACAAACACTTTCAGCAATCTTTACATCTTGTCATGGTCACATAACAATTGTTTAATCAGCTAATATATCTCATATGCTTGTTTTAATTTCTATAGTCTCAGATATACTCCAGCAGCATCAACAACAGCAAAGGCAGCAAACCCACTAAAGGATTTATTTAGGAATTTAAGATTTTAAGATTTGACCAGAAATTTTTTAGACGTTAATGTTAAAAATCTTGTATAAGTTTGCTGTGATTTTTTGTTTTTGTTTGCTTGGTTTTTATTTTTATTGGATAAATGTAACTCTTGTATATTTGTAATTCAGTTTTTGCCATGAAAATAGCCACAGATACTGACATGGCATTAAATAAAACTATTCTGTACTGTACGAAACGGGCCACGTTGATTTTGAATAATGACCATGTCCTACACAGTTTACTATAACAGCTGTTCTTTACTATTCTGTATAACTGAATCATAAGTATAACAGTTTCTAATCCCAGAGTTATTAATAGGTGCCAATAATTTTTTTTTAAAACTTTTAACCTTTAAATGGTCTTTTTTATTCTCTTTCTTTTTCAAAACTGCATCAAAGCATTTGCTACCATATCAATACAGAAACATCCGTATCGGAACGCGTATCAGAAAGGAATGCGTCACAATATATTGCTGTATTGATATTTTGAGCACAGCCCGATTAAAAGCCTTGTTCCATGTGCCCCTTTTATACTTTGAGCACCTGCCCCTCCAACGGTCTCTGCACGGCCCTGTTTGGTTGTTTTCTTCAGTTGCAGCGTGTTGAGCCCTCTCAGCCACAGTAGAAAACACATGAACCCACACTGCAGTAAACTGAAGGGAAGATACTTTTACAGCTATGAATATAATTGATTTATTGTCAACCTTTCAAAAGTTTGAGGTCAGTAATGCTTTTCAGCAAGGAGGCATTACATAAATGTAAAGTAACCGAAGGGTTATGTGACATTGAAGACTGGAATAATGATCCTCAAAATTCAGCTTTGAGTCACAGGAGATTTTAAAATATATTCAAAAAGGAAACGGCTATTCTAAAAAGCAATAATGCTAAACATTAACATTTTTGATCAAATAAATGCAGCCTTGGTGAGCATAAGAGACTTCTTTAAAAAAAAAAAAAAACCTTTGAACAGTAGCGTAATGGACATGGAGCTAAAACCAGAATAAATAATTTTTTTGTTTATTTCCTCTCTTTTACCTGCCATTAGTTAAAAAAAAAAAAAAAAATTCACCTCTTGCCATTAGTTAAAAAACATGTATTACACCTCTTGCCCTCAGACCATAACACGCATATATATATTAGGGGTGTAACGGTACACATATTCGTATTGAACTGTTTCGGTACAGGGCTTTCTGTACGGTGCACGCGTGCACCGAATGGTTATGAATTTTATGAACGGTTATGAACGTAATCTTTAACAGTCGGATTGTTGTAAGCGCGGAACACACTTCAATCCGAGTTCCCACACGAACAAGTTTTCAGTCCATTTTATCACAAAATCATTTTAACGCTCTTTAATGTGACGTGACTGATAGACGCATATCAGTTCAACTTAAAGCGGCGGCGCGCGAGTCAATGCGATCATCTCTTCCTAAAGAATAAACATAAATTAATATATCTTAAGGTATGTTGAGGATACATTACAACTTACTGAAATGTGTCATATGTCGTGTCATCGCTCCATCTGTGTTTCAACCGCAGAAAGACAATAAAACAGCTTGTAAACAATGTCATGCAGAATCACGTTTACTCAGAAGTCATTCAGTGTCCACAGCTGTTAGCTCACTAGAGAAATCAACTCTTTCTCTGAATGAATGCACTATATTAGCAGTTATAGTCATTATATTAGCCTATATATATTACTTAGCCTGTTAGTGATGACTTGTTTATTTAATGTATGTTTAAATAAACCTGTCATGAAAATTACAGCCACTAAATGATTAGATTTCAACAACGAATAAAAATAATTAGATTTAGAAGTTAATGCAAAAACTGCCTTAAGTGAAGCTTATGAGTGTTGATTATTATATCTAAAAATAAATAGCAACTGATTTAGGCTAATAGTTTGGGCTCTGTTGGTAATCTTTAATAGCTATATGCAAGTAAGGGCTCCCTATATAGTTTACAGCATTATCTTTAAGAAACTTTGTTATAAATTCATTTAAGGACAGACACAATTTCTCATTAAACCACTGTTGAATAAAAATTAATATAAAGCAATTTTGTAAAACTGCTGGGACTTCAAAACCGAGGTGACACACACATACTAATTTAAGTTAAATATACAAAATAAATTGCATACATTTCCATAAACCCCTTTTGAAAGTTCAAATCAAAGCCTGGAAACACTTAAGAGTCACAAGTTATGTTCAGATCCCAGAGGTTTCCGTTTATTGATTTGGAGCATCATTTCATTGATGAATCACAGCACATGCAGGTAGGAGACAGATATAGACAGCAATGGCTTATGAGAAGTGCAAATTTAAACAGCAAAGCAAGCTACAAGCTTATTCTGCTTAAATAACTGGACACACAGGATGACCAGTCAGTCAAACATCATAAAATAAAGTTTGATGGCATGTAGGGCAATAATCACTCATATAACATAACTAATCAGCAAAGGAAATGGATGGAGCCTTTAGCTGCTCTCCTTGCCAAGTGTGAGCTTGTCAAACATGTACTCGGCCATGCCGTTTTGGGGGGCGCCCATGCGGCGCAGGTTGGTCACCCAGTCGCCCAGTTCTTTGATGGACTTCACCTGCTCATCCAAGTAGTGTGTCTCGATGAAATCGCACATCTGTAAGAAACAAGGAGGGTGTGTTTGGAATAAGTTTCGTTTGTGAATGAACTTGTCTAGTGGCATTGGTATCTGAGGTTGCACACTCACATGAGGGTCATTGTGCTGAGAGGCCAGCTTATGCAGCTCCAGGAGGGAGTGATTGACGCTCTTCTCCAGCTGCAGGGCACATTCCAGGGCTTCCACGCCACTTCCCCACTCATCCTTTTCTGGTTTCTGTCATGCATAAATACAAAGGTTAAAAGTGGCATGAGCAAAATCTTATATTACAGTACAAATATATGTAGTAACCCAGCAATAGTGTCACAACAAACAATCTTTACTGATGTTAATTCATGCATTTAAACAATGCATTTTTTAATATAAAAGCAGAGCATTAAATACTGTCAATTTATTTTTTTTCTCTTATTTATTGGAACTTGTTGGATGTTAAACAAGACGCAGGTCATTGGAATGAAGAAGAAAAAAAAAGTGCTGTCTCATGTGCAAGACGCTGCAAAAGACGCAAGTGCAACAGTCATACCAAGTGGCAACCTCCCCATGGTCTCTCTAAAGGTAACACAGAAGTGACAAACTGCAATACAATGATTGGCCGCTAGAGACAGGCTCCAAAAGGAGGCAAATCTGTATCTCTTTTTTCTCACTTTTCTCACTGAAAGTAATTCACTTTTTTTTATAGTCTATGGGTCATACTAGCGCTTCCTTCAAGCACGTGTTTACGTAGAAAAACAATGTGAAAGTAGCACAGTGGAATGGAAAAACACATTCTGTGTGTACGGCCCCTAACAAGTTTTAGGTAAAATGTGAGGGAAAGCGCATTGTAGGTCTTACGCAACACCATTTCTTATGGAGAATCTTTTGCTTTGAAGGATAGATTTGAGACGCATTTCTCTCAGCGCATACCTAACACTTAGTTTCCTTACCTGTAAATGTTAGAAAGTCACAAGAGTAATAATTTTCCAAAAGTCAGCAAGTGATACGAATCGTCACAGACATAACTGAACGAGTGCACGCAAGCTAACAATGTTTAATTGCACATTGCCTATAATTTTGGGTTACACTATTTTAAGGTGTCATTGTTACAGCGTAATTATACATTTAAGTGCTGAGTAATATTAATTAACTACATGTACTTACTGTAGGGTTAGGATTTGGTTTAAGGCTAGTTGCATGGAATTATGCATAATTTATAGTCATTACTATAGTAAGTATATGAAAATTATTTGTTGCAGCCCTACGATTAAAAATTGAATAGGCAAAATGCAATTAAAACTTGTGACTCCAACAAGTCAGATGACAAGCCAACTTCCTAAAAGCACTTCACGTGAACCAACCATTTTTGCTTTACCAATGAAACTGGTAATCAGTCCTGCCATCATGCAAATATCAAGTGTTATTGCAAAATCTGTACCAGTCACACAATATAACATCACAGCACCTGGTCCTAAGAGCATTTGTTGTTGCCCGTTATGCTTTTTCGTCTAATAAACATGCTCACTGTCAGTTGAAGTTTAGTCAGTGTCGGTTAAAGATAAGAACCCAACCCCAACCCTCTCCCCTCTATCTCAGCGCCCTTGCCTTGTCCTGTCAAACTGTAATGTTATCACGCAAACAACACACAGACGTACCTTCACATCCTGCAGAAAGATCCTCCCTCCCCTCTGGTTCTGGAACTTCATCAGTTTCTCAGCATGTTCGCGCTCTTCATGGGACTGCTGGCGGAAAAACTTTGCAAAGTTGTTCAGTGCCTGATCATCTCGGTCAAAGTAGTATGACTGCATGAGGAATAAAATAATCAGAACAGACTATTAGCAATAAAGGAAATTAATCATTAACCAAGCTTTCAAGCAAAGTTCATTCAAATACTGAACTCAATGCTTCCTCAACAACACTAGACTTTACTCAAAAATGGGAAAGGGATGTTGTAATGGCCTTGGACTCACCATAGAAAGGTAGACGTAGGACGCATACAACTCCATGTTGATCTGACGGTTGATGGCCGCCTCGCAGGCCTCCTCGAAGTTTTGTCTCACCTGAGAGCTCATGTTTCTGTAAGAGAGGAGACAGATTAGATCTTTTGACTGTATTAAATTTAAAAAAGCCTTCCCTCTGACATCCCTGCTATTAAGGGGCGCATTGTAATCTCTCCAACGCCAACTTCTGCATTAACACGCACCGTTGCTCACCGCAGACCCACTAATAATAGGGTCTATTGTCTGTTCAAGACACAAGGCAGCATGCGTTTATGTCACGACTATTCTGTATTATGCTGTACCGAGTTGAATACATTCTCAGGATAGGTGGTGTTAATGTTCATAAACAAATGAGGGCTGAAGAGCACATGATTGCATGGCACATTTCCTGGATCACTTATATAATTCCACTCACCTACTTATGAGATCTGGCCAACATGGTCTAACCTATAAATTATGACATTGATTTAAAACCACTCACGAATGAAGGCATCTGAAATTCGACCTGGGGCAACACCTCAACATGTTCTACATAATACTAGACAATCTCGATGTTTACTAAACAAAGGATTAGGGAAAAAACCTTTGCGACCAGGGAACATTAAACCAAACCTGCTGAACGACTTAAAACGATGTTTTGAGCGTTTTGGATGAACACCAGTCCCTATCCACTTTCATTGCATTACTCAAATAAATGTTCGTCACGTGATATGGTTTGTTAAATGTTAACGCCATGTTAGCATCGATGCTATATACAAGGCAAACAGAAGGTCAACATCACAATCCATAATTTAAATTACTATATACAACATTTCGTCAAATGAGAAATTCTGGCCATGAAAACACAAAATTGAAACAACCAACGTGTTAAAACAAACAGTTAAAAGACTGCTACAGTTAGTGTTAGAAGATAACGTGTATGAACGTGGTGAGTATTTACACAGCCTTTTTACATTTTATTCAGAAAACAAACCGTCCAAATTTTGCAAATATTTAATAAAGGCTATCAAATGTCGTCAGAAGATCAGCGATAACGTCGTGTAAAGTTGTTTTACGGTAACCTTTCGGAGCTCGACATCTCCAGTCCACATCTACTTTCATTGGCAGTGACCACTTTTCAAACAAACGGTTTAACATACGTTATTAAATATGTATTGGCGATTATGACAAAATGCTCCAAACCCAGTCTTTCCACACGAGACACCGAACGCTAAAGGGTTAACGTTAGCATGGTAACGGTAGTGGCGGCCATTTGATAAGACCGCGGCCTTTACAAAGATTAACTTACATCCATTCAAATGAAACGAACAACAATTTGGAAGAAAAAACAAATTCGGTTTTATTTCATTATATTCTTTTTTGCCCAGCAGGACTAAATCGATCAAAAACAAACAAAGATGGCGCCTTTGCATCTTGCTCGCTAGTGATGCCGCAATCTCCATGCAAAGCGAGTTATTCATGTATCAAAATAAAAACAAATAATCTGAATTGAATATGTGAATAAAGGTGTTAATTCTGATGGAAGACTTACCTTTAGATAGGTTGTACTGCTTTTAATTGGGGTTATTAGCACAGATGGTCAACGACGCTGGTTCGCGTAGGTTTCTGTTTAAAGCTAGCGTCTTAAAACTAAATATTCGATTTTGACCGAGAACACAATGACTGGAATCAAAGAAGCTGATTGATGGAAAAGCGAAGAGAAAGACAGAAGTTCGGTTGCCGTTCAAGCACTGTTGAAGCAGGTAACCTTCAGTCCGTCCTCGTGGCTGAAACGATTATGAATTCATGTGTTGTGGCGCAGTAGTATTTGTATGACGTACGTCAGAGTACTTGTGTGACGCAACACGCACGAGGCGCAGGATCCACCCCGAAATAAAGCCATAGGCAAGACAAATGTGAAAAACATAACACCAATTAAAACAACACAATATAATATACAACATATAGAATATAATAATGTAAAATAAATCATTACAAAAACTCTCAAAACAAAACAAAAAATACCTCACAATTATTTTCATTAGAGATTCAAGACACTACAAATTTGTATATATATATTTTTTACATTTAACCTCTATTTAGAGGTATATATATATATATATATATATATATATATATATATATATATATATATATATATATATATATATATATATATATATATATATATATATATTAGGGCTGTCAAAAGATTAATCACGATTAATCACATCCAAAATAAAAGTTTGTGTTTACATAATATATTTGTGTGTACTCTGTATAATTATTATGTTTATATAAATATTCATGTATATATTGAAGAAATATTTGCATGTATATACTGTATACATTTATATAATTTATATTATATATAAATATAAATATTTTATATATAAATATAATACATTTTTCTTAAATATATACATGCTTGTGTGTGTTTTTATATATAAATAATAATTATACACAGTTCACACACATATATTATGTAAACACAAACTTTTATTTTGGATGTGATTAATCGTGATTAATCTTTTGACAGCCCTTATATATATATATATATATATATATATATATATATATATATATATATATATATATATATATATATATATATATATATATATATATATATATATATATATATAGCTATACCTCCTTAAAAAAAGTAAAGACTTTTTCCCAATATGTTTCATATTCAATTCACATGCCCTCCAATAAGTTCAAATCAAAATTTAAATTACGATATCCAATATGCAGCAATAAGATGGGGGCATTTCGAAAAGGGACATGTACAGTTTCTATACAATAATTAGAGTTTTCCTTTTGGCCAGCACCTATATTTGAGAAGCATTAATGATATGCTTTGGAAGTGCTGTGCTTTAAAAATGACCAAAAATTGCAGTCCTTTTAAAAATACAGGCGAAGCAAAAATGTCTAGACGCTTCAGCTTTGTCCTTTTACGTGTTAGTGGTATATATAATAAGAGGTTTTAATTCAATAGCTTGCTGCTACACCCAGGATGTCAGGAGTATCTGAGTATCTCGCTGACTCAACAGTCATGTTCATCGGATTACAGGACTTTTTGTGCAACATAAAAAACTCTCTGATTTCATGCCTGAAGAACGTCAAAATGATTTCAATATACACTCTTATATTGAAATCAGTGTGATGTAGTTCTTCAGGCATGAAATCAGAGAGTTTTTTTCCCCAATGAGCTGTTTTCCGAACATTTGATATTTTTCAGCATCATTACTCCAGTCCTCAGTGTCACATGATCCTTCACTCAAAAAAAAGACTTGTTGAATTTACTCAAAAAAGCAGCGTCAAGTGGTTCCATGCAACTATACTGAGTTTTTTTTTGTTTTTTTTACAAAGTACTGACAAGTCAAGTCAAGTAGAGCTGACAAAATTTCTTTGAGCAAATACAAAACATTTGAATTAGTCACTGTTACATATTTATATGTGCAGTTTACTTAATGATGTTATGTTAAATTTATAAAAGTTCATTATTTGAACACATTTATCGATTTAATTGACCTTATTAAATTAACTATTTGCTCTACAAGTGTAGTGGAAAACTATTAAATAATAACAAGCATATTTTTAGAAACAAAATGCAAAAATAACTCAGTGGACAAACTTAATATAATTGAGGGCAGGAATTCCATCCAATAAATGTGTATGAGTGCCCACTGCCTAAACACAGGCACCACTCTTCTGCATAATGGTAACCACAAAATTACAGAAACTCCTCTAATGTAACTACATAACTGAACATAACACTAACATAAACTAACAACATCTTTCCCTTTACTGAAAAACACATAAAATAACACTTTAATCCCTACATTTACTTGTGAAGCATGCTGGGAACTACAGATCCATTGCCCAGTTTGTTCTTTTCACTCAGCAATGTTAAGTTGACCGAACAAACACTTATTAAGTAAAGCTGACAATACTCATTTTTATTAGAAACAACTCAGTAAATTTCAGTTCATGTAGTTACATGAGTTTTTTTAAGTAATGTGAACAAGGATGATTTGAGTGCATATAACAACAGTGAAAGTGAATTTGTTTGAGTGTTCACTCTCAGAAAAAAATGTGTAAAAATGGTACATTTAGGGGTACAACAGCGTGTCACTGGGGCAGTAGGCCTACCCTTAAAATGACATCTTTGCACCTTTTTCACCCTTAAAATTAGCTTATTAGTACCCTAGAGCAGTGGTTCCCAACCACGTTCCTGGAGGACCCCCAACAGTGCACATTTTGCATGTCTCCTCAATCAAACACACCTGATTCAGGTTATCAGCTCATTAGTAGCTACTCCAAGACCTGATGTGGGTGTGTCAGACAAAGGACACATCCAAAATGTGCACTGTTGGGGGTCCTCCAGGAACGTGGTTGGGAACCACTGCCCTAGAGTAGCAATATACCTTAAGGTAACACTATGAACCTTTTAGGCATGTAAAAAAAAAAGGTATACAAAGATGTCATTTTAAGGGTACTGCCCCAGTGACAAGCTGTTGTACCCCTAAAGGTATATAGTGTTCAGAAATCATTCTAATAGCTTATTTAAAATAAAAATAAAAAATAATAATAATAATAATTATTATTATTATTATTATTATTATCATCATCAATGTGGAAATCATTCAGAAGTTCAGAAAATGAGCATTTATTATTATAAATCTTTTGATCAATTTAAAGCATCCTTGCAGAATTAAATTATTTTCTTACTGACATATTCAAATCTTACTGACCCCAAACTTTTGCATAAAATAAGATACAAATATATAAGGTTTTTTTTTTTTTTAGCAATGTGCCATAACTTTTTCATATTGTGCCAAAACAATGCTATAAGACGATAACAGTGTAGTGGATCATAGGATGGAAAACATAATATTATAAAGTGCTGAAACAGTTAACCAAACGGTCACTTATTCACTCCTTACATTGGTCAATGCAGTTTCGCAGTCAATAACATGTAGCACATGACGTCACATGCAGGATGCCAATGTTTTCCAGAACTTACTGTTATGTCAGTAAATGTCTGAGTCAGAGATGCAAGTGGGAAGAGAACGGTTTTGCCTGCATTGGCAGTGCTTTCTACAGTTAAGGGAACTATTAGCCTAAATTATTATTATTTTTAAATCCAAGAAACAAAAAACAAAGTGTAGGCTACTGTTTACCCTCCTGCATATTTATAGCACCTTGCTTCATATTTCATTTAGTTTAGAAATTTGTTCTAGTTTGTCTTGAGCAAAGGTCATTTTACCAATCTTTCACAATCTGTCCAAGAAGCTTTGCCTTATGACAAAAGGAAAAGAACAGAGTGTGAAGTCACAGATCTTCCCGTCTTGTTGTAATACTCATTGTGAAGCTATAAGCATAAAATGAGTTGACAAAGCATTTGAGGTTGGTCATTAGTGAAACATAACAGGGCAGGTTTTGTACACAGTAAATTGTTTGTATGACCTGTAGTGGATCATTTGAAAGTGATCACTGAACAAGCATAATTTGTGGTAAATGTCATCTCAACATATTGTTCTCGCTCATAGGCAGGCACCACCTTCTTTAAATGGCTAGGAAATTAGTAGTATTTACAAAATGGTTACATTTAATGAAACCACTTAGTGATAATTATTGTCACTTTTGTGTGAATCACCAATATTTTTGAATGGTTTCACTAAGGAATAGTGAATCGTTTTAGAGATACTTGTTCATGAGTAAATAGACAGTCATTATACTCTTTTTTTTTAATGCCATTGGTTCTGGCAATATTTTAACCCATTAATTTTCTCCACAAGCATTGTTTAAAATTCTGATAAACATTTAAGTATACAATTTCTACATGTGAAAAGACAAAGATATAAGACAATACTATCAGGATATGCCAGCTTTCCTTTGGTTTTGTTCTGTTCCTGTTTCCATTCCATTTATTGTTAGTGTCTTTGGTTACGGATTATGTATCAGGTCCAGCTGTGTCTTTGGTTTCCTTTCTTCAATCCCTGTATTTATAGCCCTGTGTTTCCGTCGCTCATGCTCAGTTCTCGTTTATGCTTATGTGGTTTGTGTTTGATAGTTTCCCGCTCACAATCTCCTGCATGTTTATTTTGATTTGTTAATAAAGAGTGTTCATTTTGGAAACTTCTATGTTTCATTGTGTGAATTACACCTCATGTTATGGATAAGAGGGAATTAACAAATCCACAAACATTGCAAAACTATGACGTTTATTTCAAAATATACAAGTAGATAAACTCAAATAAGTCATTCATAAAATAAAATATTTATTCATTTTCACTGGGGATTTTCTGTTCCTGATTGACAAAAAAAGCTGGACAAAAGCAGCAGTGTGAGAAAATAGCAGCTGGACTTTCATCTATGGGCCACTAAACTTTGTATGAGCGACAATAGTAATGGAAATAGCAATGTTTTTCTTATTAGGTTTAGTCATCTTGTACTTCTGAAGGCTCTTTGAAATCCTGGGAAAGCGCAACTCTAATCTTTTACAGTAGCCGCTCCTTTGCCTAAATCATAATCCTGGTTTTATAATTGCATGACAAAACTATAATTGTCAGGGTATGGTACATGAAAAGGGAGCGAGGACTCAAAATGCAAATTAAGACGGGATTTATTAGGAAGAAAATAAAACAAACAAAACATCCACGAGGGGACAATCAAACTAGAAATACAAGGAAGCAGAGAACAGACGACATAAGACAACGATAAGCACAGGACTGTAAACATGCAAAGATTATAAAGGCTGACAAATCAGGCAGGTAATGAAGAACAGGTGGGGCAAATTAACCAATAATCAGACAACAAGAGGGGTGGGGTCAAGACAAAAGACAGGAGCACACATGACACCGAAATAAACCAAAACACCACGTGCTAAACCAGACAGACATGTGACAATAATGAAACCTACTTTTTACTAAATGTCACTTGACTTTATACTTCAAAAAGGTTCAAAACAGAACAACATACATATTTTACAGTTTTTCCTCAGTCGCTTTGGTACATTTATTCTGATCAGAATTGAAATTCTCAAAACTACCTGTCCAATCTTCACATCGTGTCACTTCTGCTCATCAAAAAAGCAGTTTCTCATTTCTTTGAACACGTTACAAATGCTACATCCATGCAAATGATTATGTACAATTCTCTGCTGTTTCCTACATTATCAATTGCTTATGTCATGTTGATAAAAAAGTATTATAATGGGTAAAGAGTAGTTAGAGGGGCATCTTCCAGATGTAGGGCTTCCCCTCTTGTTTTGGAAGTAGTATTCATACTTCAGAGATGGAAGTCACTAACGTTAAGCGTTTGTATGTGTTAAGTTTCATTTCGTTTCACAGACAGAAGTTTATTTGTTCAGACCTTACAGGAATCCTTAATTTAATCCTTAATCCTTAATCCTTTTTATTCGCTATTGACTGAGATGCCTCATCAAAAATACAGAATAATCACCCTTAATGTAAACGGATTACATAATCCTATAAAAAGAAGTAAAGTAATCGCCAAAATGAAAAGGGAAAAACAAGACATAATTTTCTGGCAAGAAACACATCTTTCAGATATTGAACATGAAAAATGGGTTTCAAAAACGTATATTATTCTTCCTCCGAAAGAGGAAGTGCAAGGGGGGGTAGCTATACTAATTTCAAATAATGTAAACTTCCAGTTCTCCTCACAAATTATTGACAAAGAAGGTCGGTACTTACTGGTCAAAGGTTTTATCGACTACAAAGAAGTTACATTGATGAATGTCTATAGACCACCAGGATATGATAAACAGATAATCAAGAAAGTTTTTAATATGATCTCTATGGAAACCTCAGGTGTGTTGATATGTGGGGGGGACTGGAACATCCGACTACAGCCAACCTTGGACTCCTCAAACAGAAAAATATATATAAGACCTGAAGCGTTGCATGATAAAAAAAACTGCTTAAAGAAATAGGAATGATAGACATATGGAGGGAACTTCACCCATATGATAAAAATGTTACCTTTTTTTCCCACCCTCACTCTACGTACTCAAGAATTTACTATTCTTTTGCTAAATTTAGCTAGACATAGGATTATAAACTGTGACATAGGTAAGAGACATATCTGACCATGCAGGGGTGTACTTAACATTGCATTTAGACAACAAGCCCAAAGAGACTTTGTGGAGACTTAACACTAGCCTCCTGAATGACCTTCAATGCCAAAGTATATAAAGACAGAATTGAAAGAGTATATGACCAATAATGATAATGGAGCAGTGTCTTCTAGTACATTATGGGATGCTGCAAAAGCTGTTATTAGAGGTAAACTCATGATGTGGTCGGCCCAGAAAAAAAAGGAAAAGAGAAACAAATTAAGGACCTGGCTGAAAAGTTAAAATCACTGGAGAGTAAACATATGGAGTATAATGACGCTAATATTCTAAATGACGTAATGGAGACTAAACGAACCTTAAACGACCTATATGAAAACGTAAAAAAAAGTAGAGAGGAGAGCTAAACTAATTAAACAAAATTTCTATGAAAATGGCCCTAAGTCTAAGAAAATACTTGCATGGAGAATAAGGAAACAACAGGCCGAGAGATTTATACATAAAGTGAAGGACCCCAGGACCGATGAGATGTATCATAATTTGAAAAACATACAAAACGCCTTTGAAACGTACTACACAAAATTATATGCTCAACCTCGGACAACTGAGTCAGCTGTCATATCATCCTTTCCAGCATCTTTGGATTTACCATCTATAGGGACAGCGCATAACAAAATAACTCAGGAGATAACAGACGATGAAATTAATAAGGCAATATCAAGATTGAAGCAAATAAAATGCCAGGTGCCGATGGGTACCCATCGGAATGGTATAAAACCTTCAGGGAAACAATAATACCAATGCTCAAAGATTGTTTTAAGGTGGCGAGACCCCGCTTTCATGGAGACGAGCAGTAATCTCAGTGATTCCTAAAATGGGTAAAAACAAAACAGATTGCAGCTCTTATAGACCTATTTCAGTTTTAAACATAGATTATAGATTATATGCATCAATACTAGCAAAACGACTGGAAAACATAATCCCAGATCTGATACACAGACCAGACAGGCTTTGTAAAAAACAGGCAAACCCAGGACAATGTGAGACGGGCTCTCCACCTCATTGACCATATGAGAAACAATGACATGGAATCTGTAGTGATAAGTCTTGATTGCGAAAAGGCTTTTGACTCCGTCCGATGGGAATATTTATATTTGGTCCTTAGGCTCTTTGGATTTAATGACCAGGTAATTAGATGTTTGAACTCACTATACTCCTCTCCTACGGCTAGAATTAAAATAAATGGGGACTTATCCAAAACAATAATTCTTGAAAGGGGATGTCCCCTGAGTCCTACTCTTTTTGCCCTCTTCATAGAGCCTTTGTGCAGGCAATCAGAGAAGACAAGGATATAACGGGGGTATTAATAGGAGACACACAATATAAGATGTGCGTATGCGGACGACATACATTTACATTTATGCATTTGGCAGACGCTTTTATACAAAGTGACTTACATAGCTGTCACGTTATGCTGAAGGAAACTGAGGTGAGGACTCAAACGCAGGGAAAAAAGGTTTTATTTAACAAAATAAACAGAAACACAAAACAAAAACCCACAAGGGGAAAACATAACATAATGAAACGAACAACAAACCAAAAAGTCAGGGCGCAGATCACAGGGCAGGGACACGTAGACAAGACATATACAACGTAACCACAAAGACTGAGAACACATGGGAACCATATAAAGGGGAAGAAATCAGGAGGGAACAGGTGGAGGAAATCAAACACTAATCAGATAACAAGGGGGAGGGATCAGACAAAGACACAAGCACAGCCCAAAACAACAACAAACCACATGTGCTCCACAAGACAGGACAGACATGTGACAATAGCATTCAAGGTACACATTTTTACATTTTTGCCAGTTCTCGTGACACTTACCAGGCCCAATGCAAGTTTGCCCAAATTATTATCTCTTCTTAAAGAATTTGGTTCATATTCCGGCTATAAATTAAATCTGCATAAAACTCAAACGCTTACTTTCAACTACGAACCACAACAAAACATTTATACAATTTGTCAATTTAAATGGAAAGGTAATACAATAAAATATTTAGGGGTACACATACCTAAGGAGATCTCTTCCATTTATGACCACAATTACATTCCTATAACAGCTGATATTAAAGCAGACTTAAACCGTTGGTCATTATTTCCAATGAACATGTACAACCGAATCGACGCTATAAAGATGAATATATTACCCAGGTTGCTTTTTCTTTTTCAATCACTGCCTGTTGAAGTGCCTCCCAAACAATTCAGTGAATGGAATAGAATTATCTCATCTTTTATTTGGGGAAAACAAAAACCAAGGATTAGATTTCAAACATTACAACTCCCCAATGTCAAAGGTGGTATGGCACTACCGTGCTTGGAAGATTATTATAGAGCAGCACAGTTACGTTCTCTGGTTTATTGGTGTGACCCTGAATGTGATGCAAAATGGAAGGTCCTAGAGCAAAGTCAAATAAACATACCTCTCCAATCTATACTGGGTGAAAAAACCCTCCATTCATGTTGTGTTACATATTAAACAGCTAAGATTTTTTTTTATGAAACACACACAATAGCCTTCTTTATATGGAGCTGATGAATATGGGAATAAGATACAGACACAGAAACCCATAAAGAATAATATTATCGCCAGAGAAAAATATTGTATTGTGTACGACATCTAGTGGTGAACTTGTGAAGCTACAGGTTCGAAAAAGTCACATTCTCAAAATTGACTTTCACTTTGAGCAGACAGACAGACAGACAGACAGGATAGATAGATAGATAGATAGATAGATAGATAGATAGATAGATAGATAGATAGATAGATAGATAGATAGATAGATAGATAGATAGATAGATAGATAGATAGATAGATAGATAGATAGATAGATAGATAGATAGATAGATAGATAGATAGATAGATAGATAGATAGATAGATAGATAGATAGATAGATAGATAGATAGATAGATAGATAGATAGATAGATAGATAGATAGATAGATAGATAGATTTCTTTTTTTTTTTTTTTAAATCTTACTGACCCCAAGCGGGATACAGTAGTGTATAGCCTAAAACACATGGAAATGTATTATTTTAAAAAAAAAACTATTTTGGAAAACAAATCAAAATAAATAAACATGCATTTTAATCAGATCTTTTCATGCTCCTCTTTTAATGGTAATCTCTCTACAGTGTGTGTAGAATATAAAGAATGTGGAAGTCCTGAAAATTACACCCATATGGAAAACGCGAATTTTTAAGCTGTTTATTTTTTATTTTTTTAAAGTAGGCCTATGTTTTTATTTAAGTAACTAGATAAGAACGTTTGAGATGTGAGTGTGTGTAGTTTACCTTGTAGAACGAAACGTCCACTTATCAATTTGTCAAGTTGATTACCACAGCCCTTATTTTACTTATAAATTGAAACCCCCATTTAAAATCATGTTTAAAACCCATAGGAAAATTTTGAGGGAACCACTTGGCGAATCGTCTTCCGGGTTTAGACGTCATCCACGCACAGCTACTTACACATTCACACCAAACATCTAAATCTGCTCAACATTCAAATGGTACCCCAATGCACGTTGAGCTTGTTTATTTCAGAAAGTTAAGAAAGTATCCAATGTCAACACAGTGAAACACTTTGCAACATGAACATTTTCATTATTTCACGACAACTGATTTTGTCTCATAGTGCATCCCACTAGTTATACACGATCAGGCATATCATTATGACTACCTTCCTAATATTGTGTTGGTCACCCTTTTGCTGCCACAACAGCCCTGACCCGTCGAGGCATGGACTCCACTAGACCCCCGAAGGTGTGCTGTGGTATCTGACACCAAGACGTTAGCAGCAGATCCTTTAAGTCCTGTAAGTTGCGGGGTGGGGCCTCCATGGATCGGACTTGTTTGTTCAGCACATCCCACAGATGCTCAATTGAATTGAGATCTGGGGAATTTGGAGGCCAAGTCAGCACCTCAAACTCGTTGTTGTGCTCCTCAAACCATTCCTGAACCATTTTTGCTTTGTGGCAGGGCGCATTATCCTGCTGAAAGAGGCCACAGCCACCAGGGAATACCGTTTCCATGAAAGGGTGTACACATGGTCTGCAACAATGCTTAGGTTGGTGGCATGTGTCAAAGTAACTTCCACATGTGTTCCCCAGGTAAGCCACGTGGCGCACATGCACCCGGCCATCCACTTGATGTAAGAGAAAGTGTGATTCATCAGACCAGGCCACCTTCTTCAATTGCTCTGTGGTCCAGTTCTGATGCTCACGTGAACAGGGGTCAACATGGGCACCCTGACTGATCTGTGGCTTTGCAGCCCCATACACAACAAACTGTGATGCACTGTGTATTCAGAAACCTTTCTATCAGAACCAGTATTAACTTCTTGACCAATCTGAGCTTCAGTAGCTCGTCTGCTTGATCGGACCACACGGGCCAGCCCTCGCTCCTCACATGCATCAATGAGCCTTGGCCACCCATGACCCTGTCGCCGGTTCACCACTGTTCCTTCCTTGGACCACTTTTGATAAATACTGACCACTGCAGACCGGGAACACCCCACAAGAGCTGCAGTTTTTGAGATGCTCTGACCCAGTCGTCTAGCCATCACAATTTGGCCCTTGTCAAACTCGTTCAAATCCTTACGCTTGCCCATTTTTCCTGCTTCTAACACATGAACTTTGAGGACAAAATGTTCACTTCCTGCCTAATATATCCCACCCTCTAACAGGTGCTGTGATGAAGGGATAATCAGTGTTATTCACTTAACCTGTCAGTGGTCATAATGTTATGTCTGGTGATCGGTGTATACACAGCACAATGCGCTATCTTGGCAGGGTTCATGAAGAGCCACTAGGGGGCAGCGGATGGCTGTTAAAGCTCTCAACCCTGGTCCTGGAGTACCCCTGCACATTTTTGATGTCTCTCTCTTTACTAACGAGCTGATGAGTTTAATAAGATGTATTTGATTAGGGATAGGGATACATCTAACATGTGCAGTGCTGGGGGTACTCCAGGACAAGAACCAGGGTTGGGAGCCAGAGCCACTACACTAAATCACACAGTTTCACACACACAGACATCCTGCTGACTCCTAGATGTGCACCTTTCGAAATTGCAAATATTTACATAATAGTCTGGATGTGCGCTTTGCGGCTGAAGGTTCCTCCTATTTCTGTCAAACCCTGATATATTGTGTTTCTGTAAGTAAGGGGGTTCTCCGAGATGCTGCCGTGACGTATGCGCCTCTCCGCCAATCACAATCCCCGGAACAAACATAACCGACCAGCACTTGTTAGTGAGGGAAAAAAATCCCACCGCGAAATGCAGGTCCATCTCCCAGCGGCGGTGAAATAAACCGAAAGCATCTCATATATATTCATACTTGTGCTTTTTTGAAGGATTGGATCACCATCTGTTGCCCCTTGAAGATATTCTTGTCATCTCTCTTCGTGTTTCATTTTATGTAAGGATGTCGGTGGCGGGGTTTAAGAAGCAGCTGCACAAAGCGAGTCAGGTAAGGAGACGCCCGAGTTATTAGGCTGTTTATGTTATAGCCTATTGCCCAAGTTATGAGGGTCTCAACAGATGGACGTGGAGAAAGCGCTCGTGTATGTTATCTGAAGTGGTCTGGTTGATTGGTGTGCTTTAAGGGGCCCGTCAGAGCGGCAGAAACGCAGCAGAGCCGCTTGACTTCATGTCTGAATATTTCTGTCAACTTTGTTACATTTGTATCAACATTTGTTGATACATTTCCGCTCATTGTGACTCTACTGTGAATTGTGACGTTTTTTTGTTTTGACAATTTTGCGGCTTGCTGTTGTGAGGCCTGTTAATTGAAACTAAATGTGTTTATTAATTGATGTTTATTTTATTTTATTATCATAATCGTCATCAGCTATAGGGATGCCCAGGGCACTGAAGTGTGGAGATGTTATCACGACTCATGTTGCGTGATGATGATGTCATTTTTGAATAAGATTATTATGATGTCACGTGTGGCCAGGCGGTCTATGGCAAACCGTTTGGATTTGAGCATTTATTGCTTTAAACTCGCTAGTGTGTAGTAGGTTTAAAAAAAAAAAAAAAAAAATACTATTGGCCTGCTGATTCCGATCCACGTCCATCTGTTGTATACGTATTCCGATAAGTATAGACTACTATCTATTCAACAATAGTCACAAGGACTTATTCATTGCATAGCCTACTATTACTAGCCTACTAGTACATCTGTTCTACAAGTTACTATCCCTAAAGCGACACATTTTTTGTTACTGTGTGTGTGTGTGTGTGTGTGTGTGTTTGTTGATATCAGCTATTCCATTCTGTGGTGAGATGTATTCCAATTATTGTTGTTACCTATTCAAACAGTTACCCATTGAAGGGATAGTTCTCCCAAAAATGTAAATTCTGTTATCAATGACTCACCCTCAAGTTGTTCCAATCCTTGTTCTGCGGAACACAAAGGAAGATATTTTGAAGAATATGGGTAACCAACTAGTTGTGGGGCACCATTTACTTCCGTAGTATTTTATTTTTCATACAATGTCAATGGTGCCCCACAACTGTATGGTTACCCATATTCTTCAAACTATCTTCTTTTGTGTTCAGCAGAAGAAAGAAACTCGTACAGGTTTGGAACAACTAACGGTAAACAGTAAACGATTACAGAATCTTTAATACTTGTGGATTTGTCACGAGTATGTTTCCCAGTTGTTACTGGTAAATGTTTTAATTTTATTATTGTGATTTTTATTTGAAGTTTTTGAACGTTACTACTAGTACTAGTTTTAGGTGTCACTAGTTACAATTGGATCAACCACCTGTAAAAATACAGATGAAAATTAACAAACAATTATCAGCTTTGGTGAAGTGCCATTACACAAACTTGGTTTCTAGGAGTCAGAACGAGATAAATAAGAACCGGCTACGTGTAAACAGAAAACGTAGTGGTTTCATGTTCAATGTGCTTGAAAATTGTTGCCCAAAGTCTAGAAGGATGCCGATAATTAAGCTGCAGTCTGTAAATTTGACCTCTTTGTCGCCATCTCAGTTTGAACCCTAGAGTTATCTTTTTCACGTGGGTTGTGCATCCAGAGTTCCAGACTAACTGAACATTTTAGGGGCACAACCAGAATATTTAGGGGCACAAACCGTAAATCAACATGCTAACCAAATCTACTTATGTCCACTGTATTACTAATAAATACTGGATGCAGAAATATAAATACTAGATGAAAACTAGATAAAATTCAAGGTCACATTTTATTGTGCACTTTTGAAGATGCAACAACAAGGTAAACTGACAGCACCATCGCTGTCATGACAGTAGAAATATTAAACAAATATACCATACATTCAGAATAAAAAAAAGTGCTTAGTAACCTTTCGGTCATTTCACAGTTACAAACAATACTTAACAAATGTATGTAAACAACGAAGTAGGCCGTGTCAAATTTCAACATCATCTCTGCCTCATCTGCGCTCTGATTTACAGCCACTTCTATAAGCAACCGGCAGTGGCGTTGCTTTTTGATTTATTAACATGTCACGGAATACTCTATGCTTTAGGCTAAGATTGTATTTAACTAGCATATTGTGTTTAAACTGCAAAGTGTTTCCCCGCAGTTCTGGGGTAGCGACTGCAACATTCGCAGTTCATGGAGTTCGTCTCCTTACAGTACCTCAACCAGCTGAATTCTCGCAGCCAGTCTTCTCGAAAATTGGAGGTTCGGGCCTTTTTTGCCACACAGTGACACTGTAGACTCTGGCACTGGCACACTAGCCGCAGGCTGGAAGAACGAATCAATGCTTTCTCATTGCTACGCACATAGCAGGTTGTGATATTTGTCTCCCTCTCCTTTCCACAGACATTTACGCGCGCTCGATTATCTCTAGGACCCTCCCCCTCCACACATTAGCCATTTACAATGGCCATTCCTTATTCTTCTCACACTCATTGGCCTGCCACACATTCTGGATTCATTGGCGTGCCCCTTCCACGTGTGGGTTGTCTATGCGAGGTGTATGTGTGGGTTGTCTATGTGAGGTGGATGTGTGCAACAGGAAAAATCCAACATTTTGAGGTGTATGTGTGGGTTGTCTATGTGATGTAGGGCTGGACGATTAATCGAAAGGTAATCAAATCAGAAATTCAAAACCTCTAACTAATTTAATTTTTAATCCTGTAAAATACTTTCCCCTTTAAAACATACTGACGCGCGTGTAGTCACGTGAATCCGTCCTGTCCAGTCAATGGCATGGAAGCAACATGGAGAACTCAAACTGACTACGTTTACATGCTCCCTCATAATGCGATTATAATAGGATTTTGACAATATTGCGATTAAACTTTACTTCCTGTAAACACAATATTTCGATCAAACTAATGCGATTAAGCTCATAATCGTAGTAACCATAGTCACATTAAACTAGGTGGCGTACGCCGATTTTAATCGCAATAAACAGGCGATTAAAACAATAAACATGTAAACGCCTTAATCGCATTGTTACCATTCTGACCAAAGTGCACACTGATCTTGTCAGTGAACTATGAGGGCAAAAAACAACCGTAAACCGTAATCGAGGTAAAGTATTCAATTAATCGAGGTTTTGATTTTAGGTCATATCACCCAGTCCTGATGTGAGGTCTATGTGAAGTGTATGTGTGGGTTTGTCGTTTGAACTTTCTGGATTACAAGCTGCCATCAAAATGACAAGTTTACTTACATTCCAGCTGCTGTAAGAAGAGGCCACAAACGATCCGCCACCTGCAGCATCCACACACGCGATATAGCTTACTAGCCCGGACTCCTTTATGCATACAGACTAGGGATGCTCAAAACAGTTAATTTTCCCGACCGACAACCGCCGCTTATTATCCGATTATTAACCGTTAACTGATAAGATTATAATATTGAATTGGCATTAAATAAATATACAATTGAAGAGTGTCTGTGACCCGTTAAAAAGACACTTTTTTCCACGGGTTTATTTTACTGTGCAAACCGCAGCATACAGATCAACAACAACATCAGAACTTGGATTCACATTATCAAATGTTTACGCACCTGCAACCTCAATCCACACCTTGACTGGTTTTACATTTTACATTAGCATGTCGAAGCGGTGCAGGGGCGCGGGAAGCGGGGGTGCTGCAAAGGATTTCAAAGGATTGCAAATGCAATGCAAATTTTTGTTCATTTTATTCATTTTTAAAATTTAATAATTTATTTGTAATAAACATTTTAAGTGGCCCATTAAAAAGTATTATTTATTTGTGTTTTTAAAACGATTCCGCTCATTTCTGAAGCTCATTCCGCTCAGCACAGCACGCTCAACCCAGAACTCAATTTGTGACATGCTGGATAAAATATAGGTCTATCTGAAATAAATAGCTAGGGCTGCCCCTGACTAAAGTTTTTTTTCTTTTCTTGTTGTTCATTTTAAGCCGTTGTTCACGCTGCGCCACCTCCTCCATGTCATTGTCTGTTATAGGCTATACTATTTGCTTATTATTTATTAAATCCGGGCAATTTGGTTGATTAAACATAGATTAAAATTAAGATACAATTTATACAAAACGAAATTCACTTTAAAGAAATGCTTTCAACAAAACAAAACTTATTGAAGTGTTAGTGAACTTATTGAAGACCCCCCTCATCTTATGTGTCCTGTTCACTTTTCAACGTAAATTAAAAAATAACATTATAATATTTAAACTGAAACTAATTACGTGTTTTAATGGCTACAAGCATAGTAGGCTACAGTACTGAGAAATGTCATGTCGGACGGGATTTGAGCGCACGTCATTTTACCGCTGAGCAGTTCATGAGTGAAGCTCCGTTTTGCTTTGCTCGCATGCTCTGGTAAGGTAGGCAGGTTTTTTGCATTAATTTTTATTTCCTGTCGCTGTGCAAGCTCGTTTATTGTATATGACTGTGTAAACCTTTTATTTAAAGGTTTAATGTAGGCCACAGTCCATTGCATTACGATTGCAAGAAGAATCAATATTGGGAAAATTGTGATATGCAGTCAAATGCAGTCCCGGTGTATATAGGCTGTTAAAACGAGTGTTCTCACCGATATATTTGTTGTTCTTTCGTGTTTAATAGACTCAATATTGTTTCTTATAAAAATGTGGTGACCATGCAGCAAAAAAAAACTTTTAAACCGTTTAACTGATAATATTAGGGATGCTCCGATCAGGATTTTTGCTGCCGATACCGAGTGCCGATTTCTTGTCATGGTTATCGGCCTATACCGATTTGTAAGCTGATTTGTAAGCTTTCTGATCACTGTTAACCTTTTTTCACCAAAAAAAAAAAAAAAAAACTATAGATGTTTCCTTTATTATATTTTCGTAAATTTTTTATGGTAATTATGTACTGTAATGTAACTATTGTTTTAACTGGGTACTAAGTAATCACAAAAATGATTAATTATACAGTGAACACTTTAATATGCCTTTAAAAAGGGGGTTCTGCATAAAACTATGCATATCAGGATACTTACTAGGGCTGGATTTTCTATGTTTTTCTATTTGGATAAAAACAAATCTGTAATTATTTTAATAATAATTTTATTTCACATCCTGCCCAATGATGTCCTAAAAACAATGTTGATATTGAAGGCTATAAACAAATACAGTGAATGTAATGTAGGCATGTATTAATAATTGTATTTTTAATTCACTAAAAATGAAAACAAAAACAAAAGCATATGATATTAGACTATATTTGATTACCCAATTATAATGGTCACTTTCATAAAAATATACATACTTGTAGGTTTAAAATTCTACATATGGCACATTTATTGTCCAACATCAAATATTTTAGAAATATTTACATTTATGCATTTGGCAGACGCTTTTATCCAAAGCGACTTGCAGTGCCCTTATTACAGGGACAATCCCCCTGGAGCAACATGGAGTAAAGCTCAAGGACACACTGGTGGTGACCGCTGGGATCGAACCAGCAACCTTCTGTGTGTCAGTTCCATGGTTTAACCCACTGGACCACCATCTCATCACATGTATATTTCAGATATGTTTATTTTTATATCTTTATTTTTAAATATGTATATTTTAGTCAGAATTATTGCGTTTGGAAGTCTCGCGGAAGTCTGAATTTTAGTGGAGATTCACATGCAGAAGGCTCGTCGTCTCCTGACAGCAAAAAGGACATATTTGCATGACTTTCTAACATTTAAAGATGAAGAATATCCCTGTGAAATGTAAGTTATGCACAAACGCATTAAACACCGCAGCTATCTGTCTGTCAGCACAAGTATCTCTCAGAGCGTCTGACAGGGCAAGCTGCTTTAAACTATACGTGTTAACAATATCTGACCAGTTATTTGAAAGCCCTTAATATAAAGCATGTGTCATGTTTAGGACAAATTGTATCATGCACTTTCCCTGCATCAGCTCATTCTGCGCAAGTTACTCCGCTATTTTTCAGATGCTTTTGTATCAAACTACTGTATATCAATACTTCCGAACGGCGTTCGCCCATCCCTTAGGACTGACTGACCCGTGTTTAACTGCTGTTCACAAGGAACCCTTCTCCACTTCTGCCTTCAAAGCTCTCGTTTGAATATTTGCTACTACTTACCCCATGTGTCATGTAGCCTACGCCCTCACGCGATGACGTCATCAAATTGCGATCGCTTCGTGAGATCGGCCAAGTTAGCGAGTACCGATCGAGTCATAAAATATGATTATCGGCCGATGCCGATCGATCGGAGCATCCCTAGATAGTATTAATTGGTCAAAATTCATACTATCGGTTAACGGTTAAACGGTCAATATGAGCATCCCTAATACAGACGTGACGTAATGAAACAAAGATGAACGGCGGAAACTCAAATTTCCCGCGGAAAACTACCAGTACCACTCAAATTATAATACATTTTTACAAGCTTACTGTTGTGAATCGAGATCGTTTTGAACACTGGCTGGTTACTTGCTCAAATTGATTTTGGATAATTTTTCACCAAAAAAATGTTACGGACTGCAGCTTTAATGTATTGATTACTCATTTTTATTAGAAACAATAAAGTCTGCATTAAATGAAAATTTACCTTATCTTTTTACCCCATCTAAATCGATTTTCTCTGATCCGATTCATCCATGTATATTTCACTTGTAACATTTTTGTTGACCTTTTAACTGTCATTTGTAATCAAAATGTCATAACTTCCGGTGAAACTCCAGTCACTTAAGCCGCGCCCCTGCAGGCCCGTGTTCATATGCCTCCACTTTAGAGTGCAACACCCACATCTCACAATCCAATCAACAACCGATGCATAGAAGCAAGTCTCCGCCCCCTACTTTTTTTTCCCTTTTTCAAAAATCTGCAAATGCTGTTTACTATGTAAGTGGTTCTTTATGACATAACAAAGGGAAAATACAAAATATCTCATCACTTAATGTTGTAGAGTTAAATGAATAAAGCTGTTTTGCCATAGATGTCCCATTTTAACAGCTGAATAAACCCCCAACAGTAGACACGTTCAGACTATTTGTTTTACACTTTCACTTCTGTGTGAGTAGCCTTCTTTGTTTAGCCATTCCGAGTTTAGCATCCTCTTTTTTATTTTTAAATAAAGGCATTCAGTGAAGGATGTGTTTGTTTGGGAGAACTGTCAAATCTCTCTTTACTTGATTAATGTTTTGCCATAACTCAGGTAGTAGGTGGTTCTGTATCATTAGGCTTCAATGTTTAGAGCAGATGTAGGTGCTTTAACTGTACATCTCCAATTATAGTGCTTTGATGCTTTACTGTAATTCCTGTAATTTACAACAGCAGTCATCAGAAACCATAACATAAGCTTAAATGCGTAACACTTCACAATCTGAAATCCGTTAACAATACATGCATAATTAGCAGACTTGATCTAAAATCTGTAGTGTCATCCAAAAATTGAGATCATGGAGTCAGATTCATGTTACGTTATGATTTTTTTTTTTCTTTTACATGTTTGGAAGAATTCTAGGGCTATAATCTCCCAGTCGATTAGTCGATTATTAGTTGATACGTTCTGGCTTGACCAAAATTCTGATTGGTCGATTTTTTGCCGCGTTCATTTCATTAGTTTTGCCGCGCCGCGTTCATTTCATCAGGTGGAGAGCACTAATTGCTAATGGGGGTGTTTTTAGAGCACCCCTTTTTCACAGGTAACAGTCTGTCTTCAGAACACCCCTCTTGTTTTCACTTCTTTTGGATTAGCCCAACCCACTGGTGAAGAGAAGTCTCTCACTGGTCCTTTGTTCTTCATTCCCCGCTGGCTCAAACGCACGCCCATAGCGGTAAACTTGAGGAATGCCCATCAACATACACATGAGGGGAAGTGTCACAACACCACGCTTCAGTCTTGCTGCAAAAGTGGATCTGTACTGTCGGTTTTGCCGCATTCATTTCATCAGGTGGAAAGCACTAATTGCTAATGGGGGTGTTTTCAGAGCAGCCCTGTTTCACAGGTAACAGTCTGTCTTCAGAACACCCCCTTGTTTCCACTTCTTTTGGATTAGCCCAACCCACTGGAGAAGAGAGACAGATTGAAGAAGGCTAGTTTGCTGTATATTATTTATTTAATTGTGAGAGCGTTTTTCTGCTCTTGATCTGGCTTGTTTAATAAATATTCCTTTTTTTATTAAAGTGGACGTGCCTTTTGTGTTTAAGAGTAAAAGCTTTAAGTTAATAGTCTATTCGTGTCTCAGCCGCGAAGCTGAGCTGATATTCGAGCTGCATAGAGCGGCTGAAATGAGTGTCTGTCAGTTATTATAATACATATGACAAAAACAATTGTCTAAATTGTTGCATATTCCTCAAAAGTTCTTGTGATGATATCACTTGTTGACAACATAGTACTATATTTTCGGAAATCATAGGCTATGATGGTGCACGTGATGCAACGCTGTCAGAGCCGACAGACTCGTGTGTCAGACTCATTTCAGTGCAAAATAATCAGGTCAAAAACGATTTAATATACTGCAAATAACCTACTAGTTTTTTATGTTTATTTATAATTCATTTAGGCAGACAACAAGGCTACCAAGTACCGTTTTTTTCCTAACGTAATTTTTAGTCGAAAATTTCAGGACTTCAGTCGACCAAGATTTTCTTTGGTTGATTACAGCCCTAAAGAATTCTTGTCAGTGACAAACTCATTGCCATGATGCCAGGGTGTTGCTATGCAGTTTCTAAGGTGCTCTGAGGGGTTTTAAAGTGTTGCTATGGTGTCTCTATGACATTTTGGTCTTTAGATATGACTCGGATCTCTCCCTTTTGTCCGTTTTATTGTACACTAGACAAAAATGTGGATACTTAAAAAAGTAACAGTGATTTGAGGTATCATTCATGTCTGTGACACAAATTGTGAGACGAGATATGCCACAAAGTTAAAGGTGTAAGTTGTGTAACAGATTTTCAGCCCACTTTGTATTGTTACAAATTCTGACCTCCCTATAGACAGCAATGTTATTACCACTTTCAAGGTCCAGAAAGGCAGTTAAGGCATTGTTAAAATAGTCCATGTGACTACAGTGATTCAACCTTAATGTAATGAAGTGACGAGATAACTTTTTGTGTGCAAAAAAAAAAAAGTAAAGACTTTATTCAACAATTTCTTCTCTTCCCTGACAGTCTCATACGCTGTTCACATAGTAAACATTGCAGCACTTCCAGGTTCTACGCCAGAACGCCGAATGCGTGTGATGCTGACGCAGGAGCTGGCGTTCTGACGTAGAAACTAACCCTTTAAGACAGGGGTGTCCAAAGTCAGTCCTGGAAGGGCCACTGTCCTGCAGAGTTAAGCTCCAACTTGCCTCAACACACCTGTCTGGAAGTTTAGTATGTCTAATAAGACCTTGGGTGGCGGATTGCCGATATACATCTTCTTGATTCTGTAATCCTATTACAGTATTTTTCACAAATAAAGAAATTGTTTAAAAAATAATTAATAAAAAGTAAGTAAACCCTGTAACCAACAGAGCACTCACTAATCTGGTAAGTTTGTGGACACTGGGAATCATATTGTTTTTAAATAAAGACAAGGTAACACTAATAAAACAATGAGAATATGAAATACTGGGAAACTACTTTGTTGTTTCTTAATAGTAGTAGTTTTGTAGTTTTTGTGCAATTATGAATCAGAGATTCATTGATTTTGTGTGCGTTTTGATATTCTCAGTATATCTCATATCATGATATTGTTTTTCTTTTTGAGCTGTCTAGTCAATGTTGATATCGTTATGCTCCTGGTTGGTCATTGTGCTTTGTTATGATAAGGCACATTATCGCACAAGCTAAATAATAATCATTCCAGTCATGAACTGAACAAAACAGAATTTTTTTATTGACATATATAACATCACCAACGGTATCTCCAAGCGTGGCCGTTGTTTCCCATTTTTTTGTTTTGGAACCCCATGCTGTGCCCACCTGCAGATCTGCAGTTTACAGTTTTAAAAAATATTATGACACACTTGTTTTGGCATCTTAAAATGAACATTTTCCATTGTGTGCTACAATGGCTGTTGAACACTGTTGGTATATGGAGTGTAGCTCAGTTTTCAATGATCAGATGTATCATCTTTTTTTTTTGGTTTATTCTCTGTCTGTTCAGGTATTGTAAGTTTGTGTACAAGGCCACTGTAATAAAGCCCAGTGTTTTAGTCTTGACCAGCGCAGTATAGTATGAGCAGATTTTTGAATATGGATGAAAGCTGCACATTTTAACCACCTACAGGTTTTGATGGTAGAAATGCAAAAGAATGAAAGGGAAGGGAAATTCAGATATTCAGCTGAGATGTTGCTCAATCTGTTAGTTTAGAGATGTGAACAAGCACTTTATTTAAGAATATAAATGGTGTTGAAAATCATATTTTAATAATATTTTGGTTATCCAGCTTCTGTTCCCTTCATGGATAGCTGATAGACAGTATCCAAACTTCCTTGGTTGGCACTTCAGTCTATTACTAATACAACGTTCACTAGTTGTTATTAGTTGATGTCATTGTTTAAACAGATTTATAGCTGATAAGTATTGGGCAGGCAAGAGCTTGTTTCAAATGTTTCCCTCCTTTCCCAAAGGCTCTATCCTATCCATATTCAACCCATCACTGAATGCATCTGGTGCCAATGGCTCTTTTTAAGCGATTATTTCACTGGAAAGCTGAACTCAACCTTCAAGAGTCAAGGAGTTTTAGGAGGGATTTTCCCAGTTAAGCAATACACCAGGATCAGAGTAACTTAGTAACCAGTTGTCAACATGAATCAGGGATAGGCATGTGTGATTTTCATGAGCTATATGTAAATCTGCCGAAATGACTCACTGCTGTTTAAAGGAAGTTAGGTGCAAAGGTTTTTCTTTCTTTTTCTTTTTTTAAATGTATTTATCTACATACAGGAAATAGATGATTGGCCTCTGTAGAGGATATTATATTTTAGAAAACTTCTCAAGTGTGGATGTACTGTAAAGAGCACATTTAGGGCTTTGCAGAGATACCAGTTTAGAGGTTTCACATTGAAAACTCCCTCTCCTTGGTCTTTTAAAATGACTGAATAATTAAATGTAGCACTCTAATGGAAATATGATACTATTTTGTTAATTATCATTTATCATTTGTAATTATCATTCTGACTAATTTTGTTTGTCAGAAATCAACATCTCTGGTAAATGTTATGGGGTTTACAATCAGAATATGACTTTTTGTTATGAAACAGGGCATCGATTTCATACATGACCACTGTAGAGGACACCGGGACTTACATCATGGAATATCAGGCATTTTGGAGACACAACAAATGAACAAGGAAAGAAATAATTATCAATATTCTTATGAAAAATTCCTAATTATTGCTCCCATTATTATGTGTCTTTTTTAAATTACATTTTACCCCAAGAACACATTAATATGCAAATTAGATACAGTTATGCATTGCATAGAATGGGAATAGCATTAATGGCCATACTTTACACGCATTGCATAAAGTAAAATGCTATATCAAATCATTCTGCTATATTTTTCATAACATAGTTGAGAATCATCTTCATACTACATTTGGATAAAAAAAGTTTGAAACCTAAAAATTGATTGGTGAATGAAAAAAACATTGTTTTTGCCTATTAATGTCTTTTAATTTTCATGACTTTTTTTTTATGTTTTCTTTTTATGCTCCAAAATGTGTAATGACCTAAACAAATCACAGTATCACACAACCTTTTTTTTTTTGGTTCTCATTTTGTATATAGAAGGATACAATGTGTAACCACTTTTACATTTATTCAGATAATATTTTGTTTCCATATTTCTTGGCTCCTTGCGTAATGCATGATACTTTCTGAATAATTGTATGAAAACAGTTAATCCCTCTGTTGTTCAAGGTTCATTTCACAATTTGAAACACAAATATTAGGGTCAGGAGAAGCTGAAACTAGCTGATTATACAGGCCTTCCTTATTGTCTAAGTCTAGTCATTCAGGCAACTCACTGACTAATTGATTTTGTAGTTTCACACATGAATGGAATAGAAAATCTAGTGGCTGCCTCTTTATGCCTTTTCATTTATGCATTTAACAGGTGCTTTTATCCAGAGCAATTTCAAGGTATATGTTTTATGCATTTCCTGGAATCAAATCCATGACATTGGCTTTTTGTACAGAGTGTTTGAGCCTAATGGTGGGTAAAGGCCCTTTCACACTTAACACAATTTTTTGGCATGCATTTTATAGGGGTGTAACGATATTCAAACGTGATACAACACCCACGAACCGCGATACTCTCATGTTGAACCGAACCTTTTGCAACAAAATATTTTTTTTCTTCCTTGACATTTGATTAAATAATTATTAGTACACTTTTAACAACTAATAAGAGTTGTATATATATATATATATATATATTTTTTTTTTACAAAATATTATTATAATAATATTATTTAATAATATACACTAACTTTTGTCTTCCAAGTGCATGTCACGTGACATCGTTCAAGTTGCATGGTGGAAGGACAAAGAGAGCCAGTTTCCCCATTTAGCCAGGTTGGCTAAATGCTAACGTTACCTTGAAGTCCCAGCAACATCGTCATTTTCGTAGCTTGTTACGAAATAAAAAAATCTCTCTCACCTCAGAAAACCACTTTCCTCTTATGTCAGCCGTTATACTGTGCTCGTCCACTCGCAGCGCACACGTACACGCGCAAATGCGGCAGCGCGCACATCACTTCATAAAGCACAAAAGAAAGTATGAGCAACGTTACGTTGTCAAGTCATGAAATAAAAGTAACATCCCAATAATACATCACATAAGTGGTTCGACGTGTGTGAGCTGGGAAGGCATGCAGGGATGATGTTCATTCTATTCATCAGGAGCAGTTATATGATTCATTAACAGTTCATGATGTATTGTGTATTCACCATAGTAACTGTTGTTTCCATAGCCCCAAAATGCCACTTTATTTGCATATTTTTAAATTAGTGTGGAGGCTACTTTATTATGTTAACAAAAACTGCTTTTAACTTTTATAGGCCTATTTATTCATCAGTTTTACTCATATTCAAACAGTTTATGTATTCAAGTAGGCTAACGTGGGACATTACTGTGTGTGTGCGTGTGCGTGTGCGTCATCAATTTTTATGAAATAAATGAGCTTGTTTTGTTTTTTAATACATTATGGTAAATGGTAAAATGAGTAGATTATTTCTGACTAGTGTACAGTGGAGGCATTTATTTAATTTTAGTTTACTCAGGTATGCTAACTGCTCTAAAGAAAACATGAAACCAATGTATAAAGTTAATAAATATAAAGTTAATAAGTAAAATTATTGTTGTTGTTGTTGTTGTTGTTGTTGTTAAGTTAATCTAGTGAATCTAGTGTTGTTATTGCTGGTGCCCTGCCATGAACCCTGCCTCCATAGCAAACAGAACCGAACCGAACCGTGGCTCCAAAACTGTGATATGAACCGAAACATGGCATAGGTGCATCGTAACAATCCCTAGCATTTTATTAAAAAAAAGATTTTGAATCGAAATATATGGAGTTAACACTTGTGACTAGTGTTGTCACGATACTGGAATTTCTAATTTCGATACGATACCTACAGTAGAGCGTGGCGCTAGCAACGCCAAGGTCAGGGGTTCGATTCCCAGGGAAGGCAAGAACTGACCAAATGTAAAATGTGTACCTTGAATGCAATGTAAGTCGCTTTGGATAAAAGCATCTGCCAAATGCATAAATGTAAATGTACCTAAAAAAGTATCGATATTCGATACCATTACCACGGGGAAACGCTGCATATACTGTCAAATAGATATTTTTAATATAATTTATTTTTTTGTCCGTCTATTGAAAGTCTAGGCGATTAAAAATTTATTCTGAAGAGATCACTTTATATGATAAAGCTTTTTCTCATATATAAACGTTGATCAATTACCATTACAATTATCTCACAAATATTTGCTAACTAATTGTGTTGCAATAGCTACAGCACAAGGAAGCTTGATTTCAAATTAAATTTAAAAAGACAAGTAAACTGTAATAAAATAAGAACAAATAAACAAATTACAAACAATACCACAAATACATAGAATAAAGATACAAATGAAATAGACTGCTTTATTTTTTCAGGTAGGTCTAACAGTATTCAGGTAAGAAACTGAATTAAAAAAAAAAAAACTACAAAGTAGTCAAATTTAAAATAACATTGGATAATCTTCATTGTAAAAAATTAAATGCAGATTAATCCATAAAAGTTACACAAGTTAATCAGTCAAGAGCAGTAAGTGATCGTTTGTCTTTTTGTAGTTTGAATAATAAATAACTGCTGTCCCTTTAAGACCTGACGCACGCATGGATCCCAAACACTGTTCCTGTGAGCTGGTTACGACTATGTTTACGTTAATACTCACCAAGATGGGCATTGAGATGTGTATTTGACCATTAATAAGCTGGAAAAGGAGCTCATTTTTGCACTTGTATGTCAGAGGCGGCGGTATGTGTGTGCGCTTCAGATGCGAGCGCGAAATCCGCGGGAATTAGTAGAATTAACCGCGCGGGATTCAGACCGGTCACACCAACACTAACAGGCTGTCATGAGGAAAAATCCAGCAGAACACGCGTTCGCTCTGTTCAAAGGGTTAACCGGACTGAATGAGAGGAGGCGGGTGCATGTCAACTCGCTGTCGGTCAGAGAGGAGAGCGCAGCTGGTATCGATACTGTAGAAAAGGAGTATCGTATCGTTTAAGATATATCAGTATCGAAATATCGATATTTTTGACAACACTACTTGTAACATTATTATATTATTATTATTATTATTATATATTATTTTTATTTATTAACACTTCACACAATTAACACAATTTTGTTACTTCATTCGGCATTGAAAACTAGCTGATGAGATAGCAGCCTTATTATGTACCATTTCTGGAGGTCATACAACATTCTTTTCTTCTCCAATGCAAAGAAAGGCACAAATAAAATGTTATAATATCAGCCATCCTTCCTTTTATTACAGAGTCTCAAATTTGATCATTTTCTTTTTATGTGGCAGCAGAAAACTAAACTGCAAATTACAGAAAGTACTGTTAAAGCATAGTGTATTTTCTTCAGCACAAATTAGTATCAGAAACCAACTGTGAAATCCAGGCCCCACGCTATGCAGGGAACACACAGTTCTTTGGCTGGTAGAGAATGTGACTTAAAAAGCAGTTCCTCTTCACAGAAATGAGACCAGGCAGCCAGCGGATGTGTTTGCACAAGTCTTCAGCTCAGTTAATGCCACATTCATTATTGATTATGTCATATTGAGCCGAGCACCCACTCCTGCAGAGTAACATCATTCTGATGAGGCTGATCTATGTTTATTACTCCCATTAGCGAGTGCTCCCCCGGTCCGTTGGCACAGTAATAGTTTTACTGCAGATGGTTGCGAACGGACGCTACTGGAGTTATTCTAGTGCACAATGGAATGTAAACCACTTATATGGGCCACAGTCTGTTTTGGACTGAAGAGTTGTTTTCTGTTCTGCCTCAGTCATGAGCATAAGACATTTGAAGAACTCTTTGGACTGTATAATTGAATCTCAATTTTTTATATTATGATTAGTGCATCCTAAATCATTATGTTGGAAGTAGTATTTTAAAAGTGCATGAATTGTGTACAATGTTTGATGGATAACCATGCGCAGACATGGTTTTTCAAATGTTATTTTAGACAAATTGTTGCACAAACTTTTGTGTAGAAATATTATGAAACATGTATTTTGTTTCACCCTCATCATGTTATTGGGTAATTCCACGCAAAAATGTCACATCCATAACGCCAACTAAATACCATGGCATTGTGTTGGTGTTATGGATGTGACAGTTTTCCGCGGAATTGCCCTATTATGAATATGGCTATTGCTGTATTTTTCTAGGGCTGCACGATACTGAGGAAAAATGCGATGTGAGATCACTTGTTATCCAGGCCATGGATATTTGATATGCATTATAAGTGTGTAAAATCCATTTAAATTCTATTTAAAAACTAAAAATTATATAACCAATAAATATGTTTCAGAAAGCATCACTACAACTTCTGAAAGTAAACAGCAGCGTTTTAGCATTACATAAACAGTAATGTCACTAATGTCATTTTAACGTTATTTTAAATAAAGAAAAGAAAAAACATTTAAATACAAACAGCTTTTTGCTCAACTTGGTAATGTAAAGCTATATAAACCTGAAAACTTAACATCAAGAACACCCAGGTAAGAGCCCATTGCCAAGAGCAGCGAGTGATTTATTTTCTTTATCTTTGCTGTTTGACAGACAGCAGCAGGTTTACTGTATTAGGCTGCGTTCACTTTAAGACCTAATGCACGGATCCTGTTGACACACATTCAATTTCTTTCCCAACTGTTTACGTTCACTGAAGACATAACCATTTGTGCTAGGGCTGGACGATATGACGATTAATTGAACACTTTACATCGATTACAATTAATGAACGATGATTTTGTTTTGGGGGTTTTTTCCCCCTCGTAGTTCACTGACATGGTGTGTACTGTAAATATGCTTTTTTCTAAGCTACTTTAGTGATAAATCACAGGACAGCGTTGACAATGAGTTTCTAAGCTCCTCTCAGTGCGTGCGATCTTCACGTGATGTGCGATCTACTGTCTGTGAGTGTTTGTGTGTCAGTGTATGAGCGCAGTAGCTCAATATAATGATACTCATCCGATTCCATGACACTGACTGGACGGGGCAGAGTCACGTGACTACACGCACGGTATGTTTTTAAGGGGAAAGTATTAACAGGATTAAAAACCGAAATAACCGTCATGGGAACCTTGACTTGAAGTTTTGAATTTCTGTTGCAATTTACTTTTCGATTAATTGTCCAGCCCTAACTTGTGCTTACATGAATAGTCGCCAAGAGTGGCATTTTGACATAACTGTGTGTGTGTATTTGACCCTTTGAGTGTAATAACTCGCAAAAGAGAACTGAATTCAGAATCACACGCTGTCTGAGAGCGTCATTTCCGCATCTTTTTGCACTTAATAACTGTTTTTAACATCAAGTAAGTCACACGTAAGTAACGGTCGTGACTTGTGTGCCCCGTCTATTCTCTGCCATATGCAACTTTTTGAAGTGGCCTTAAGCCGTTGCGATATGCATATTGCAATATTTGTTTAATTTCGATCATGCATCGAAATCATGAATATAGTGCACAAGTCATAAAGACTACTTTTATGATATTTTTATGGTGCTTTTGCATTTTTTGTGAGGCTCGAAAGTGTAATTTTATCATTAATTTATTATGTAATTAATTTATTACTTATTAGTAAATGTATTATTTATTTAGTTTTTACCTGGTATTAAGATACGTTTTGGTCGATCGGATCACAAGTTCCCATAATGTTTACACATTAGGTCTGTAGGATGTTTGAATGCTTTCAACCACATGAGCGTCTACAGTATGATGGCAATCCGATCTAATGTGTTTTCGACTACATCTGGAATTGGAATCCATCCCATCCATCCATCCATCCATCCTAATGGTTAAGCATTGATTGAAATTGCATGTATACCATACTAAAGCATTATTTGATAAACATAAAGAATTAAGATTTTTTTATTTATTTTTGTCTCGGACATCCTGGAGATGTTAAAAAAAGTGTTTCACATCAAGCACCCTGATGTAACCGATGTTACTTCACTTTCTCTAATGGCAGTTATATGAACTTTCCCACACGAGGGGAAGAGGCCCTCTCAGCGTTTCACTCTGCCAGGCTTTTTAAGTGACTTTTAAAGGTGATGTTAAAAGGTTGTCCTTTCCTGAGGTTCTGCACTTGATGGATGGGATCATTTCAAGTTTTTGGCTCTCTTTCTCGTAGGCCTGTACGAATGAAATGTCCTGGCATCAGATATGGAAGTTAAGGAAGTGAAACAAAACAGGCTTTCTCTGAGGAGGGCAGAATTTTCAGAAAGTTACTGTGGTCAGAGGTTTGCATGGATATATGATATTAGTAAGGCAGGGCGGTATATGACTATATATATTGTGGCGATATAAAGTATCTATCGTTTGTGAATTTTTTTATTATTTTTTATTTATTTTATTTTTTTTGGGGGGGGGGGGGATTTTATCATTATTATTATTTTTACTTTATTGTTTTAACTGTCATCTTAACGATTCAAATTGATTCATACATTTCAAAAATCTGTTAATCTGTTAATAACCTGCTGTTGACGGAATAAAGAACAGTGCTGCACCCGGACAGTTAAGGGATAGATGAAGCTTACTTGACAACATCAGCTCAATATCATTATTTTAACGAATAGAAAATAACCTTAAATAATGTATAATTACCAGCAGTCTGCTAAACATCAACCTTGCGTTCAAGGGCTTACTATGGAAATGAACAATACCTACTTTACCCTAAAGCAAATGAACATATCCTGTATCGGAGGCTAAATCAATGAATGTACATTTTGATGATGCAAAAGACATGCATGCTTACACTGTGATAGGTGAATATGAATGGCTGAGCAGCAGCCTTGAGTAAAATAATAATGCTGTTACAAGGTGTGTACAATTTAAACTACCTAACTCCACTAACAGTAGCTGCTGTTCAGTTTGCATGCTGCTGCTCTCCTTACTCTCTTCTGAATTCTTCCCTCTCTTCATTAAAGCTCCAGGTGAAGTGTTGCCAGATATCACAAAAAATGCAATATAATAAACAGACATGACAAAACTGTGCAGGGGAACAAATATAAACAATATAACTAGTAATACCAATGTCCTAAAAAAATAAAAGGCAGGAAATGTAATTTATTTTAAATAAAATAGTTCAATATAAAATATTTGGATATTATACATTGATTGATGAAGTAAAATAATAACATGAGATTGAAAAATAATAATTGAACAAAATGTTAATTAAAGTTTAGTTACATCTATAAAAATCAATCAGTTGGGGCAGAGGTTTTCATACAAGGAGGAGGACTTCAAGGACAATAAATTAAATAAAATTCAAAAACAAGTTTAGAATCAAATCTATGCATATATCAAATCAAAATTCAGTTCAAAATCGAGAGTCATGACCCCAAGAATTGAATTGTGAGAGTCCAAAAGATTCCCACCCCTAATATCGTTTATATCGCAGTATGTAAATAGGCAGCGGCCATTTACACTAAGTGAAAATAGTGATATATTCTAATTACACTATGTAAAAATAGCAGTATTTTCTTTGCAATAAGTGTAATCGTTAGATGATATTTATACTTCTAAATAGTGGCAGATACTATTCGTACCACAGTGTTGTACATTAAACGGTATGCAGTAATAGTGTTACCTCTAACCTTTAAACACTTTATTATTAAACACATGTTAGACACTTTATATCCACTTTTTGAGAAATTTTCTTAATTTTTATTGAAAATAAATGGCTTTTTGATCTGATATGTGATGGGAAAAGAGCGAGCTCTGCAAAAGGCGGATTCGAACCACGGACCAAAACTTGCATCAAAACTTCATGCTACTACCCAATGTCATCCCTAATTTTGTCTGGCTCAACCAGATGTCAGCGGGCAGAGTTAGTGTAAATAGCATTTGCCAACAAGGTGGGATATTTGCACTTAATTAAATATGTCCATGTAGCACAGTACTACCTAAAGTTATTGACACTTTAGAATGATAAAGGTTATACATTTGATTATTCAATTTCTGTAGTATTTTACTATGTAACATTCTGTACCTAAAAACTTAGTTTGTTTAATTTTGTATCTTTGTTCTGTTGTATTTGTTATTGTGATATATATCGTTATCGTGAGATAAAAAATATATTTTATATCGTGAAATAAGATTTTGGTTATATCACCCACCCATAGGGATGGCCAATAGTTTTTGTGTTCTCAAGTGCTCAACAGATCAATGAAAACTCAAGTAATCATCAAAGACTATAGATATAGAAAGACGGTTCACTCCTATTACTTATGAATGGGAGAAACTGCAATGCACAATATGGCGGAATAGTCCCGCCTTCTAAGTAAAAGAGCATTCGCTGATTCGTAAATTCATTGCATCACTGCTGCCGCCGTTAGAAGCTCCGGTTCCCATAGAAACCTAAAACTCACACTTAGGATTGCACATGCACATTAGTTGGTCCAGCCTGAAAAATAAGCTTTTTCAATGTTCTTTGAGCATAAGAAACAACATTAATGGGACAACTTATTCCCAGAGTTCGGCAAGCAGTTTTTGAGATTTCAGGATTCCCCAGTTCAAAAAGATAGGACTTGGTCTTGGATGACCGAAATAGCTGCCCGGAAGCATTTAGCGCTAGTTGCCACATAAAATAGTGCTGTAATCAATCAATCCAAAACATTAAAAAACAAGTTTGTGCATAGTTGTTACCAAGGAGGAACAAAAAATTGTTTGCTGTTGAGATGGTGCATTTAAAGGGAGACATAATTCTCAAACGGAGAGATGCAACTTATCTTTAGTGGTTTATTGTTCTGATAGCCTGCTGTATTTTACCACGAACAATCAGCATGATTCCAAATCCCTCTTTGAGAAGTTTTGTCTCTGAAGTAATCTCCAAAGCACCATCGCCACAGCCATCGAAACACTGCTTGTGTACAAAACCATTATCACAGTGTTCCTGTAATTATGCCGAATCCACAGGTTTATGTGTGAGGTGTTGTGGAGCCTAAAAGACTGTATTTTGCTCTATGGTGTTATCGGCTCCTGGGTGTATTCCAGAACACTTCAGTAAATGTTGTGCTTGAGTAAATAGTTGCAGTTATAAAAAATAAATAAAAAGGCCCAAAAATGTGTTATCTTGTGGACTAGATGCTTTGCATTCACAATATTTTTTATGAAAATGCCAGTCTGTGTATGTGTGTTTGTATATGTATGTATATGTGTGTGTGTGTGTGTGTGTGTGTGTGTGTGTGTGTGTGTATATATATGTATATGTATATATATATGTATATATATATATATATATATATATATATATATATATATATATATATATATATATATATATATATATATATATATATATATATATATATACATACACTCACCTAAAGGATTATTAGGAACACCATACTAATACTGTGTTTGACCCCCTTTCGCCTTCAGAACTGCCTTAATTCTATGTGGCATTGATTCAACAAGGTGCTGAAAGCATTCTTTAGAAATGTTGGCCCATATTGATAGGATAGCATCTTGCAGTTGATGGAGATTTGTGGGATGCACATCCAGGGCACGAAGCTCCCGTTCCACCACATCCCAAAGATGCTCTATTGGGTTGAGATCTGGTGACTGTGGGGGCCATTTTAGTATAGTGAACTCATTGTCATGTTCAAGAAACCAATCTGAAATGATTCGAGCTTTGTGACATGGTGCATTATCCTGCTGGAAGTAGCCATCAGAGGATGGGTACATGGTGGTCATAAAGGGATGGACATGGTCAGAAACAATGCTCAGGTAGGCCGTGGCCAATTGGCACTGAGGGGCCTAAAGTGTGCCAATAAAACATCCCCCACACCATTACACCACCACCACCAGCCTGCACAGTGGTAACAAGGCATGATGGATCCATGTTCTCATTCTGTTTATGCCCAATTCTGACTCTACCATCTGAATGTCTCAACAGAAATCGAGACTCATCAGACCAGGCAACATTTTTCCAGTCTTCAACTGCCCAATTTTGGTGAGCTCGTGCAAATTGTAGCCTCTTTTTCCTATTTGTAGTGGAGATGAGTGGTACCCGGTGGGGTCTTCTGCTGTTGTAGCCCATCCGCCTCAAGGTTGTGCGTGTTGTGGCTTCACAAATGCTTTGCTGCATACCTCGGTTGTAACGAGTGGTTATTTCAGTCAAAGTTGCTCTTCTATCAGCTTGAATCAGTCGGCCCATTCTCCTCTGACCCTTTAGCATCAACAAGGCATTTTCGCCCACAGGACTGCCGCATACTGGATGTTTTTCCCTTTTCACACCATTATTTGTAAACCCTAGAAATGGTTGTGCGTGAAAATCCCAGTAACTGAGCAGATTGTGAAATACTCAGACCGGCCCGTCTGGCACCAACAACCATGCCACGCTCAAAATTGCTTAAATCACCTTTCTTTCCCATTCTGACATTCAGTTTGGAGTTCAGGAGATTGTCTTGACCAGGACCACACCCCTAAATGCATTGAAGCAACTGCCATGTGATTGGTTGATTAGATAATTGTATTAATGAGAAATTGAACAGGTGTTCCTAATAATCCTTTAAGTGAGTGTGTATGTATATAATTTATTTTACAATTATATATATATGGATTGCAATACTTAATATTTTGTCAGAACTTCTAGTAAATTTTTCTGTTATTTTGTTTAGTTTTCTGTTCAGAATCGTTGGAAAATCATGATCTATATCTTTTAAAAAAAACGTCATTCTCAATTTATCCAGAATTGTGTAGCTCTATATTAAGTCAGCACTGTCACTTCTCGGATACTTGTGGGCGTCCCAGCTAGTTGGCATGTTATTCTGGAACAGGTGACATTTCGGAGTCTGTGTAGAGAGTTCATGTTTTTGTGACCTTTTATTGAAACGGCATTGATGAATCAGTTCTTGAAAAGATAGAATAGGAAATCATTCCCACCTCCCACCAATCAAAAAAACTAAATCAAAAACAAAAAACAGTTGTTGTTGTTGTTTTATTGTTTTGTTAGCTTTTAACCCGTAAAGAATAGGCGCTTATAGCTTAGAGCTATTCCATTGATCATGCCGCAGTATTGTCTTTATTCTCTGGGGAGGAAAAAGGTTGGAGGGCTCATGCTGGGAAACTCTTTCACAAACAACTGTATTTTTTTTACTCTGGTACCCTGCAGGAAATTACACATCTGAGCGAACATTGAGTTTTTGACTGTCTTTTCTCAGATGTTTGACATACTGAGCTGTATATGTCCATTGAAGAGCATTTTTGTTCCTTTTAAAGGGGTCATGAATTGAGAAATCAAATTTTCCTTGAGATTTTGACATGTAACTAAGAGGTCAATGTACAATAAAAACATCCTGTAATTTTCAGAACTCAACTTTCTTGTTAGTCCAAAAACAGCTTTTTTGTTTTTATCCAAGCACAGAAAACGACTAATTTGTACTTTGTCACATTATGACACAATAGTGCGACAAAGACAATCAAAGAATAGTGCAATCAAATCAGTCACAATTTCAACACAGGCTTTTCATGTAAAAATCATACTAGCTTTATAAGTGCACCTCAATCATACAAAAATGCAGTTTATGACCCCGTGAACTACTTTGCCTTGAATTTGATTCTTTTAAATAATAACAGGAAATGAAAAGGAAACTATTTAATATGTTCTTATTAAGCATAATTCATCTGTGCACATTAAACAAACAAACAAAAATTGGAAACTTTAAGAAAAAACAATGAAAATGGAACCCACCTTGAAATGACTGTTACTATAGGGCTCTCTCTTCTGTGATCAATTCATCAGTGCACATAAATCTAAAGGAAAATATTTGTTCGTCTTTCATCAAAATGTAATAACCTTAAATGATAATTTTTTAATTGAATATCCTGTTTCACATGGATATGTCACATTATGGATGTATAATGGATTACGAGTGGCGGCATGATGTTCTCCTCTAGATGAGAGTCACACCACACCGACGTCAAGTTGATTTCACACTTGCTGCTCATCATACGCAGTGATAATAAAGCACTACTGGATCCGTAATGGAGTCACGGTTTCCTGCTGCCTTCAGCGACTGTTATTATCACAAGCACAGCTGTGTTCTGTGATCATCATCACCACTAGACTTTCAGAAGCTGGTTGTTTCTATTGTATGTAATAGTGAAACTCAGCCTCAGGTTACAAAGCTCACTTCATTCGTTCACTGACAAATGTCAACAAGGAATTAAAGGAATATTGCAGGTTATTTTCTGTTTTAGGTCTACGGATCACATCTGTGGCCTGCTTCATAATTTTGTACACATTATTAATGTGCTGCTGTAAACAAACCTGTCTTTTGTTTTTACAAACTGATGGAGGACTCAAAACTATGCTATTATACAGTGAGGAAAATAAGTATTTGAACACCCTGTTATTTTGCAAGTTCTCTCACTCCCCCAGAAATCATGGAGGGGTCTGAAATTGTCATCGTAGGTGCAAGTCCACTGTGAGAGACATAATCTAAAAAAAAAAATTCCAGAAATCACAATGTATGATTTTTGAACTATTTATTTGTATGATACAGCTGCAAATAAGTATTTGAACACCTGAGAAAATCAATGTTAATATTTGGTACAGTAGCCTTTGTTTGCAATTACAGAGGTCAAACATTTCCTGTAGTTTTTCACCAGGTTTGCACACACTGCAGGAGGGATTTTGGCCCACTCCTCCACACAGATCTTCTCTAGATCAGTCAGGTTTCTGGCCTGTCGCTGAGAAACACGGAGTTTGAGCTCCCTCCAAAGATTCTCTATTGGGTTTAGGTCTGGAGACTGGCTAGGCCACGCCAGAACCTTGATATGCTTCTTACAGAGCCACTCCTTGGTTATCCTGGCTGTGTGCTTCGGGTCATTGTCATGTTGGAAGACCCAGCCTCGACCCATCTTCAATGCTCTAACTGTGGGAAGGAGGTTGTTCCCCAAAATCTCGCAATGCATGGCTCCGGTCATCCTCTCCTTAATACAGTGCAGTCGCCCTGTCCCATGTGCAGAAAAACACCCCCAAAGCATGATGCTACCACCCCCATGCTTCACAGTAGGGATGGTGTTCTTGGGATGTTACTCATCATTCTTCTTCCTCCAAACAAGTTTAGTGGAATTATGACCAAAAAGTTATATTTTGGTCTCATCTGACCACATGACTTTCTCCCATGACTCCTCTGGATCATCCAAATGGTCATTGGCAAACTTAAGACGGGCTTTGATATGTGCTGGTTTAAGCAGGGGAACCTTCCGTGGCAAGCATGATTTCAAACCATGACGTCTTAGTGTATTACCAACAGTAACCTTGGAAACGGTGGTCCCAGCTCTTTTCAGGTCATTGACCAGCTCCTCCCGTGTAGTTCTGGGCTGATTTCTCACCTTTCTTAGGATCATTGAGACCCCAAGAGGTGAGATCTTGCATGGAGCCCCAGTCCGAGGGAGATTGACAGTCATGTTTAGCTTCTTCCATTTTCTAATGATTGCTCCAACAGTGGACCTTTTTTCACCAAGCTGCTTGGCAATTTCCCCGTAGCCCTTTCCAGCCTTGTGGAGGTGTACAATTTTGTCTCTAGTGTCTTTGGACAGCTCTTTGGTCTTGGCCATGTTAGTAGTTGGATTCTTACTGATTGTATGGGGTGGACAGGTGTCTTTATGCAGCTAACGACCTCAAACAGGTGCATCTAATTTAGGATAATAAATGGAGTGGAGGTGGACATTTTAAAGGCAGACTAACAGGTCTTTGAGGGTCAGAATTCTAGCTTATAGACAGGTGTTCAAATACTTATCTGCAGCTGTATCATACAAATAAATAGTTAAAATCATAAAATCATATATTGTGATTTCTAGATTTTTTTAGATTATGTCTCTCACAGTGGACATGCACCTACGATGACAATTTCAGACCCCTCCATGATTTCCAAGTGGGAGAACTTGCAAAATACCAGGGTGTTCAAATACTTGTTTTCCTCACTGTATATTAGATACAGTAAATAGACATTAAGTTGAAAATAACCCTTTAATAAAATGTTTTTATTGTAATGTATATGTAGTAGAATTTATAGTCAGACAGAAATTACAGTCTGTGGATGTTTGCATGACCAGAAAGTAATACATAGATAAAGAATTAGAAATAAATCTTTGTTATTAATCAAATGGTGCATTAGCAAATTTTGAAATCTAATTCAAATCAATCAAATAAACATTTCAACCATAATTTTGAGAGAAATTTCTGAAATTCCATGCATAATACAGGGGTTAGCTGCAATTAAATGATGGAAAACGGGAAACGTATGGCGATATTAACGATAAAGATGAAGTTCTAAAAATTATTCTAAGTATGAAAGAATCGCAGAGTCCAAACCACAACTGTAATGACAACGGCACAAGGAACAATGTCTTTAGAATCACTTTCAGAATGATTATTTCCAGCTGATTAACAATAAAAACAGTGTCAGCCAATCAGAATCCATCCTGCTTTAAAAAGTTCAAGCATTTAAAGGACAAACGTGCAGCATACGCTTAGAATAAACAGCATGATATTGTCCACGCTTATATAATTATCAGTATAGTTATCATTTTGTTTTCTGTGGAATTTTCGTGCACAATGAAGCCAGGAATGTGCATTAAAAAAAGGTCCATTTTGATTTCAGTCCAATTTTAATCATACATGGATGTGTTTATTTTTAAATATCTAATGCATATCATAGTGTCATGTTTCAAGGTTCTTAAATATTGTCATTGAGCAGTGTAAGTCAAAAGCAATACTGCCATATGAGGCTCATTTCCTTTGTGTCTTATTGCTAAATTTAGCCTGACCTAGTTGGTTGCTAGTGAGTGGAGTTTGAGGAAGCCACAGAGACTGGCATGATCATGGGTATCTTGGGTAAGAACCTTATTTCAGGGAGTCACCAGCTGTTATTGCTATTTAGAAAAACTTAATGAACTTGTTTATATATAATATTGTAAAATATATATTGCAATTCAAAACCTCGCCACTAGATGCCGCTAAAAATCACACACTGCACCTTTAAAGGGATAATTCACCCAAAAATGAAAATTACCCCATGGTTTACTCACCCTCAAGTCATCCTAGGTGTGTATGACATTCTTCTTTCAGACAAGTTATATTAAAAAATGTTTTAAAATGTTTTTATCTTCCAAGCTTTATAATGGCAGTGAATGGCAGCCCAAAATTTGAAGCCCAAAAAAGTGCATCCATCCATTATAAAAGTGCTCCACGCGGCTCCGGGGGGTTAATAAAGGCCTTTGGAAGAAAATTGATGGGTTTTTGTTATAAAAAAAAATCCATATTTAACACGTTATAAACACGCTTACGCTACATCCAACGTCATCGTCGCACCAGTTTCGCCAGTTTGTAAGTTGAAGATGGAAGACGGTCCCCCTGGAGCCTTGGAATGGATTACTTTTATAATGGATGGATGCACTTTTTTGGGCTTCAAATTTTAGACTGCCATTCACTGCCATTATAATTCTTGGATTAGCCAGGACATAATATAACTCTGATTGTGTTCATCTGAAAGAAGCATGTCATGTACACCTAGGATGGCTTGAGGGCGAGTAAATCATGGGATAATTTTCATTTTTGGGTGAACTATCCTTTTAAGTGAAGCACATGCATACAGAATAAGTTTAACTTCTCAAACGAAATATTTCAAATGATGTTTGAAATGATCATTCTTTGATGTGCGTTTTGTTTCATCCTCCACTCTTTAGATGTGTGTAGTGACCTTACATAAAGAACACAGCAGTAGTACTGCCTGAAAAAACATTAGGAGTGTTATCTGTTCGGTATCCGCTTGCTGTTGTGAAACAGCCGCCCAACATCAGCGACACACAGTTCAAAGGGGCAGGTCAAATCTATTGTAGTTTATTAGACAGGAACAGTTTGTGCTGATGATATTGTGTGTTAACAACGCGCAGACAGATGAAATTCTCAGTCAGTGAAATATCTACGGTCACTATAGAGTGAAATAGACATAGATGAGCAGACCAAAGGCCTTGGGTTTGAAGGAAAGCTTTGTTCGAGGTTTACGAAAGTCTTAGATCTAATATTTATGACCAGAAGTCAGGTCCGTAACCACCATAGACATTGAAGGGGACAAGTCCCCCTGAATAATTAGAAATGGCAAAATTGTCATGTCCCTCCCAATGTTTGATATTCTTGTTGCTGTTCTTCTGTACTCCATTACACACCGTTCTGTTTGTTGCTAGGATGACAAAAGTGAAATGCTCCATTTTTAGTTTGGTCTGCCTCAGCGATCTAACAGTGCTCGTCACTGTCAGAATGAGTGAGATGGCCAATCAAATCAAAGAAGGCGGGGCTTACTGTTCCAACAGAACACTTTAGTTATAGTAGCGAAAGAGTGTGTTGTAAGATGTAAGTAGCTAACATTTAATATTTAACTGTTTTACAATAAAAAAAGTTCAATGACCAAACTACTGATGCAAACTACTTGACATTTTTTTAAATGAAATTTCACAATTTTGAATTGAAAATGACATTATTTATGTAAATCATAACCGAATTTGATGTGACAAGAAACATTTAGCACTTTTACATATTAGGAAGACGAAAATAAGTGTGAATGTGTGCATATTTAAAATTATATATTATTTGCAAATAGTTAACTTCATAACTACAATAGAACCATTCTTATTTCTTATTTCTTTTTTTCTTTGTTTCCTTAAATCCTTTAATAATTTAATTCCTTTAAATTAATCCATAAAACCAATCCAAAGTTCATTTAAAGTGGCCAACAGTTTCTTAAATGTATTACAGATGTACAGATCTGTTATTGACTTGATTACAATGTACAGTCATTTCTGGCACTAAGGCTGTGTCCACCAAAGCATTTTTAGCAAAAACCTTGCTGTGGGCGCTTGAGAGCGTTTTTTCAGTTGAGACCTTTTGCTTGCTATGATACGGAATATCCGCGGAAGTGTAACTAGTACCACATTTCACCGATAGTTTGTTTCTGTATTGTTTCTATATAAAACCGTCGATACAATGTCAAGTATTTGCTCTGGCCCTTGTTTTAAATATTTTTGTTCCATTAATATGTTTGTTGTTGACGTTGTACAAGCAGAATGCGGCGGTTGGTCGGTGTATTTGTTCTGCCCTTCCTCCACTGTGATTGGGCGGCTGGGTAAGTGACAGTGATGAGCGCTACGTTTTACCCAAAGTTGAACATTCAACTCTCGCCAACAGGTACAAAATAGACGAAAATAGACACTCTGCGCCTTGTCACACTGCTGCCGTTTGAAAAACACTGCTCTCCCATTGAAAACAATTGGAAAAATGCCCTAACCTCAGGAAAAAAATGCTTTGGTGGACACACAACCTTAATCAGTTTTTGTGAAATTACAAAAGCAGCTTTGTTTATCATTGTGCAATACAAATCGACCAAAAAGCTGTCTGTCCAAAAAGTGAAAAATATAAACAAACCAGAAGATGCTAAAGTTTCTTTTTTTTGCAGTTGTATATTAATATTAAATATTAATTTGTATGGTTTTTGTTGCACCATATTGGATTATGCTGGATACAGTCTGCTGGATTTGTGTAGGTTTGGATGTCACTCAGTCATGTGTGTTTGTAACAGAGAAACTGAGTGTGTAGGAGGATTATGCTGCTGTGTGCAGCACTAAGGGGCATGATGTTACATAATATTATTGAATCCCTTAATTACTATTTAAGCGATGCTAGGGTGAACATTTGTCTTCCTAAATGATGTTCACTACAAAACATTCTGCCTTAATACATCATCTTACATCATTTAGTTACATCATATGTCATCATTTCTGTTTTCTCAGTGAGGAAGTTACAGACATTTCTGAGATTTGACTTATGTTGAACGTTGTGAAATGAGCCATTTCGTACCAGTTCTGGTGTGCCTGCTACATGCATGCATGCATACATACCTACATACACACACAGTTGAATAATATACATCCAATTTGTTTTTCAACTGTTTTTATGTTCACTTAAGACATAACCGACTGAGAATACTTGGCGAGACGGGTATTTTGACATGATTTTGTGTGTTTGTGTCCATTCAAGATGTGAAAGAGGAATGTGTTGTTTACGTGCTGTCTGAAATGCACCTCTCTGTGTGTGCACATGTACGCACAGATAACAGCATGCGAGTACCAAATTGATACTCTTTTGCATCTCCATGCGTTGGAATCAGGGCCTGAAATTAACACCCGACCACGCGCCAAATGCAGGTGAATTTTGCAATTGGCGGGTAACACTGTCAATCTACCTACCACATTGGCAGGTAGCCAATGAGAATTGAGTGATTCATTGGGCCATGAGAGGATGCGACTACGTTCATGCGATCGGTATGAAGATGAGTATTAAACTGTTGGTGAGATGGGACGAGATAATAATGCAGCGCTGACGTAGGCTACAGTACAATGACAGTTGCACAGATGTGTGTGTGTCGTGTGCGTGTGCATGTTGGGAGTTGAGAAGCGGTGAGAAAATGTCCAGAACGCGGTAACTTTACCAGTAATGATATTAATTTGGTTCTGTTTAACCGTTCCTGGACGTGACTAAATCATCCATCAACACAGCCGTGTGTGTGATGTGTTCACATACGAGCCGCGGTAGGGCTATAGGCTATCTGAGTCAGTATGACTGTCTGTGACACGAGACATCAATGAATAAAAAGATTTAAAAAAATGTATATTATAAGAGTTATTATTACTTATATTGATTTCGTTAATGACTTGACAGCACTTAAATGTGTATTCTTACAAGTTAAAGAACAATGTTTGTGGGACAAGTGGGTTTTTGAAGGGACAAGTGAAAGAGAATTTTCCTAGACAGATTAAAACATCAATAACAAAAAACTAGGGAATCAACAAAATGCAAGAATGATTCTGCATTAATTTAGCATAAGTGGCGATCGATAGTGGATAATAGGCTAATATATAGCCTAATGTATAATAAACTGATGATAACAATGTTGCGCTGTTGATGCTCGCGCAGCCCCTCGAGGAGAAATCAATTTTACTGAATGATTCAGCGCTTTGAATGAATTGTTTGTATCAAAGATTCAATAACCTATCCATAAACGACTGCCTCATTCTTGAATCAATCATCCGTTTGAACGAATCGACTCAATGACTCACTCATTAAAACGGTCAACTGCTGCCACCTACTGGTGGTTTACTTTCATGTTTAAACATTCTTTCCAACTTTTCTTATTTGTATATTCAAACATATTTAAAACAATCTCATAAAATGTTTTAATGCAGTTGTAAATTTTTTTGTAAAAAATTTAAGACAGGAACAAAAAAAAATTTAAGGGTTTAAAAAAAAACCTTAAGTGTCTTATTATTATAATTTAATTTATAAATCAAATTTAAAAATATTAACTGAAAGCTGAATCATATCCTATATTTAATAAGATTATGGGGGGGGAAAAGCCTTTTATAAAAGGTAAAAATATCAAAGATATGCAGATTTAAATATGTCAAAGCTGATTGAACACTGTTGAGAATATTTCTTCAGAATAAATTATATTTACAATACACAATTTCAGGGCCTGGTTGGAATGGTTTAAACATCAATAATAATAATTTGTTACATTTATATTGCGCTTTTCTAGGCACTCAATGCGCTTCACATAGAAGAGGGGCATCTCCTCATCCACCACCAAAGTGCCGAAATCCACCTGGATGATTTGACGGCAGCCATATTGCGCCAGAACACCAACCACACACCAGCTGATTGGTGGAGAGGAGACAGAGTGATGAAGCCAATCGTATATACTGTATATATGGGGACGATTAGGAGGCCATGATGGACAGGGGCCAATGGGCAAATTTGGCCAGGATGCCGGGGTTACACCCCTACTCTTTATCGAAGGACATCCTGGGATTTTTAATGACCACAGAGAGTCAGGATGTCAGGACGTTTAACGTCTCATCCGAAGGACAGTGCAATTAATACAGGAATCGCATGCATGCCAAACCGTGGGGCCTGGTGAGAACGGATCACGGATCAACTATGATCCGTTTAACCCATATTCCTCATCATGTTATTCAAACTATTCCTGAACAGTGTGGCAGGGTGCATTATCCTGCTGAAAGAGGCCACTTTCACCAGGGAACGCCACTATCATGAAGGACCTGTTTAGGTATGTGATACATTTTACATCCACAAGAATTGCCGGAACCAGGGTTTCCCAGCAGAACATTGCCCAGAGCATCACACTCCCTCCACCGGCTTGTTGTTGTCCCACAGTGCATCCTGGTGCCATCATTTCCCCAGGTAAATGGCACACACATACACGGCTGTCCACATGATGTAAAAGAAACAGGACTTATCTTACCAGGCGACCTTCTTTCACAGCTCCATGGTCCAGTTCTGACACAGAAGTGTGTCGCACTGTGTGTTGTGACACATTCCTCCCATAATATCATTAAAATGTTGTGTGACTTGTGCCACAGTAGACCTTCTGTTGGCTCGAACCAGACGAGATAACCTTCGTTACCCTTGTGCATCGATGAGCCTTTTTGTCGTCGGTTTGTGGTTTGTCCCTCCTCGGACCACTGTTGGTAAATTCTCACCTCTGCTGATCAGAAACAACCAACAAACCTTGCCATTTCAGAGATCCTCTGACCCAGTCGCTTTGCCATTACAATTTGGCCCTTGTCAAAGTCGCTCAGATCTTTATTTCGCCTATTTCTCCTGCATCCAGCACGTTGCAAAAGAGAATTAATTGTTTGATTATCATCTTATCTACTTAGACCTTAATATGTGCCCTTGTTAGAAGATGATCAATGATATTCGCTTCACTGGTCATAATGTTCTGGCTCATCAATGTGTGTACAATATAGTTATAGTATCTGAGGCAGTATTGCATTATGTTTTCAACTTGCAGGTTGTCAAGTTTACTGTAGCTATGTGGCTTTGCTCAGTTCTTTCTGTCATTTGAATCTCAATCTTATTAAATACAAAGTGCATTGCACAGGCTATTTAAAGCCCATTTTGCACTGGGTAGTTATAGGAACTAGCCACCAGGGTGGTTCCCTGAGAACTAAATGCTCCCCTAGGGCCATTTTCCTGGTTGCATTCACACCGCCAGTAGGAACTCTGAAGTGATGTAAGCCGTACTTGTTGTGACATTTATTTTGACGGCTCTGAGAATGCCTGAGCACACAGCGCTGCAATCCTCCATCGTCATTAGTTTACGATTTGTTTAACAGTCCTGTAGAACTGTTATACAAAGAAAGTAGACAGTATATGACTAAGTATTAGTGTTTGCCGCGTGGTTGATGCCCAATGTCGCCAGCAGAGCAGAAACACTGCTTTCGTCGGCCCCCTCAAAGTTGTGTTGGATTTTCTCCTTAGTGTAAAGGTTAAAAGGTCCATCTATCACTGTTTTCAATGTTCATGGAGTAAATATATATATATAGGCTATAATCTGTGTGTGTATTAAAAAGGGCGGGTTCTGGTGTTTTGTGTTCGACCAATCAACGTACACTTACGTTACTGGTAATTAGGGGCCAAGCACCGAAGGTGCAAAGGCACCTATTGAAACCGTTAGCGTTCCTATTCTTATTAGGGGCCAAGCACCGAAGGTGCGGAGGCACCTATTGTAATCGTTAGATTTCTTATTAGGGGCCAAGCACCGAAGGTGCGGAGGCACCTATTGTAATCGTTGGATTTCTTCTTATTATTATTATTCCGCCATGGAAGTCTATGGCAGCCCATATAATCGTTTGCGGAAAATTTATGAAATTTGGTACACTGATAGAAGTCATTATCAATAGTAAGCACACCAATTTTGGAGTCTCTAACTCAATCCCTCTAGCACCACCACCTGTCCAAAGTTTGACTCATGTTTATGCTTATAACTTTTGAACCCTAAGGGATAGAAACAAAATTCGTCATTTCCGTCATGAAAATTGTCCCGCCATTTTTAATTAACCGAAAACCAACTTTTTTTAACTCCTCCTAGGCCGTTGGTCCGATTTACACGAAAATTGAACCTGATCATCTTCAGACCATGCTGACAAAAAAACATGGAATTCAAGTTGATTCGTTAAATCGTTTTTGATAAATGCGTGAACAAATTTTACGTAGCGGTTGCGAAAATACACTTGAGGCTATATCTCCACAACGCTTTATCGTATTCAAACCAAACTTGGTACAAGTCATCACAAGCATGACCTGAGGCAACATGCAGTGTTTCGGCGCAGCGCCACCTACTGGTCCGCAGATACGAAAAATGACTATTTTTGCTTATAACTTCTGAACCGTTTCTCCAAAAATCATAAGTTAGATTCAGGAAGGCATGCCGAGTTGACTGATATCCAATTTTACCATATCGGCCATTTTGACTGTCGGCCTTTCTGAATTATGTGCTAAAATGCTGTATTTTATGAACGCATGAACAGATTGTTTCGAACCTCGATATGGGTCATCAGCACGATGCCCTGAAGTAGCCTGAGAAAATTCAAAACGGTGCCACCTAGTGGATTTTTATTTTTCAAACGCTTATAACTTTGGGTGGGGTTGACTTATTTTCATGGGACTAACTGTTTTAATCTCCTGAATCCTTACCAAGTCCAACGATACCAGACTTGCCAGGTTTCGGTCTATGGTTTGTGCAGCGAGGTAATTTAGCACTTAAAAAACGTTAGCTGATATCTTCGAAACCGCTAGTCCGATCGAGACGAAACCAGCGCCAGAAAATCTGAAACATAGGTCGATAGCTATATGCTAATACCCCATTGTCAAAATATTGATAGTAAGGGGTAGTAAAATCCAATCAAAGTCAGTTGTCAGTCATTTTTTACATGTTTTTTCATATAAATGTCTATAACTCCAAAACGAAATGAGATATTTTCACCAAAATTGACACACACATGTATGGCTCACTCCGATGACACCGACATTTTTTTTAGGATTGTGCCTCTTGGTGGCGTTATAATAGAACAAAACATGACATTGGCTCTATACAACTCAATTTTAATGTTTTAAAGTTTTAATGTGGTGTTTGAACGTTTTTGCTTCAAATTTCTTCACTCATTTTTTCAGTTGGTCTGCTGCTATCTTACTTGTTTGCTTCTGTTGCGCTTGGCCCCGTTAATGGCTGCTTGCAGCTATATTTCCTATTGTGCTGGGTTAGATCTTACTCTGTAGTAGGAGCTCATTTAGTCCCCGCAAAGGCGTTTCTAGAACTAAAATAGTTACCAGTTCCTGCGGTGCAAACACCTCAAAGCTTTCAATAAACTCTTTAGCATGTCAGTCTGTAAGACACCTTTCACATTTCCCATATGACTGCGGTTCATGGTGACGTCACCACAGTAGTTTGATATAACTGCTAATTGGACAGATTGCAGTAAAGCAGTGTCTGCTTTAAAGGACATTATCACTCTTTCTATTCTGAGCCTCCATTTCACAAGGTGTCATACCTCTGTCTGTCAGTGCTAATTTGCGAGTGCTTTGCTATCTGTCTTTCTTTTCTTTTTTGCAGGGGTTGGTTTGCCTGTGCTTTCTGTGGCTTTTCACCCTCATAGACGGAAACTGTTTAATTTGACTTGTTGACTCTAACAAACCTCTGCAGTATTGAGAATGTCTGTGACCTTGATTTAATTGCATGTTTGATTTTAAGAGAAAGAGCAGCGTGCTGGAGTCGGTGTCATCACTGTCTGGACTTGTGTTGCAATTTCCTTCCTTATTCAAATGTAGGAATGCATTGTTCATTCCTAAGTAAACTGAATGCATGTCTATGAAGAGGAAATGAGAAATAGGGATGTAAGTCAAAACCTTTGTCTGGTGTTAATTTCACAAGTAGCAGTGGGTCATCATACTATCACCAAGGAAAATACTTTAAAGGGGTCTTCTCTTTCTATTCATCCATCCATCTGTCCGTCTGTCTGATCTATCTTTCTGTCTGACTGTCTATCACAAAAATTAAATGTATCACAAAAAATGTGATATACTGAAACATCTTTTGGCAGTTGTTGCATGTGCTGCTGTTTGAAAGGAATTAGGCAAGGCAATTTTATTTATATAGCACATTTCATACATAATGGTAATTCAAAGTGCTTTACACAGAAAAGGAATTAAAATAGTAATAACAAAGGCATAAGAAATAAAAATACCATGTATAAGAAATAAAAATAAAAACAAGGATAATTAAAACAGTTGTAAAGAGAAGTAAAAAGAATAAAATGATGATAAATAGATCCCTAACTGCCTGATTCTCTAAATTCGGGGTACCCCTATCTGAGATGGAAGAGATGGAGCAGGTTTGCAATGTCTCCTGGACCTTACAAATCGGTCCAGTACAGGCTCCTGTATGGGACGTTACCTATGCCCCGCAGGGCCTCCCCTTTCTTGAGTCCGCTTCTTTGCGCTGTCTGCTACCGAATTATAGGCTGTGTTCTATTGAGATGAATGAAAATGATAATGGAAATCTTCCAGCAGGTTACAAATAAAAATTGTGTCCCAAATGGCATACTAATATACACAAGTGATTCCCAGCCCTGTTCCTAAAGGCACACCAACAGTGCACATTTTGGATGTCTCCCTTATCTAATCCATATATTTATGGGCTGCATCCGAAAACTTAGGCAGCTGATCAGGCAATTACTTCGCAGGCAGCATTTGCCCATGAAGATAACTAACAAAACTGATTTCGGGCAGACTTCTGAAGTTCTGAGGCAGCGTAGCGGTTTAATGATTTACACCAAAATAGAGAGAGGTATCTCAGGAGACAGGAAGTAATGCTAACATTGGATTCGGATATGCCTTGATGCCTTCCTACCTTGCAATGCATCATCCGAAGGAAGCATTTCCACGTTTTTCCGGCGTAGCCCTGGTCTTGGAGTCTCTACCACAATGAGCTGATGAGTGGAATCAGGTGTGTTTTATTGGGAAGAGTTTGAAAATATTTAACGAGTTCACACTTACAAATAATCAGATAGTAAATAGCATGCATAATAGTATGCGTAATAGTATGAATATTTGGCGTGCTGTCTTAGGAGAGGGCTCTGAGCTTGGTATTTGGCCCGAACCCAGAGTACTCCCCTGTATATCTGGTTAGGAAAGTAACCAGGTGAGTGTGAGGAAGACAGGATGATGGAGGGATGCTAAAAAACTGTCGAGGAACATTGGTGAGTTGACTGGGTATTTAAATAATCCTCCACTTGTGCTGATTGGGTAGACATGTTGATTACTAATTGCTGACAGCTGGATGGAATGACATGATGATTGATAGATCATTTGAACGTGTTCCTCTCGAACTTTGTAGTGTAGTGTTGGTGTGCCTGCAGGAACAGGGTTGGGAAACACTGCTGTACACTATGAGCATTTATTCCTGAATTTGATATATATAGAATACTGCATACGGATGCAAATTAGGGCACAGTTATACAGTAACGGTTCTTGGTTTATTTTGACACTTTATTTTGAGAACCTGCAATTTAGTGAGTAAGATATAGTCACTAAGGATCCTGTGATTCAATTCAGTAAACTCTTGCCAACTATCATGTCGCTTGTGACAATCTTGTCATTTAAAAGTACGTTCTGAACAGTGTGAACGTTTCATGTGGGTGTTTGAACAATCTCTGCTCGCAGTCATCAGTGCATTAAAGAGAGAGTTTTTCAAAAACCTTTCTGACCTCACGCCTTCATCACTCGTGCACAGCAGTATGGTAAACAAATTCAAGTAGGTCAGTCTTCTGACTCCAGAAAAGGCCACTTCATACGGCCACAGTTGGTGCATTGTGTAACCATTGTGGAAACATGAATTTCTGAGCTTAGATGACAGTAGGTGTGAAAAACTGCATATTTTCAAAATCAACTAGTTGGCAGTTAATCAACTTGTCTTTCTTATAGCTCTGTATAGTGAGATAGGTGATGAATTGGAGTGTAAGATCAAAATAAAAACTTCTCAGACATGATTTCAAAGATTTTTGAGGTTTGACAAAGATGCACGCACGGTAAAAGGAAATGCATTTTCTTGTTTTGAACACATCTGCAAGGAAAATAAAGTCAATGCGCAGTGCTGTTCTCTATTTTACTCCCATAATCTGATATATGTGGTGCCGTATCTATCCACCATACATAGGTTTATTAAATAATCAATAATTGCAGATTAAAAATCTTTGAAATCGTGTCTGAAATGTTCATTTTACACTTTTTTTTTCAGTCTATGCTCACTGATCTGAATGGCAAAAATGTTAACCCAATTTATGTCCTGCTATGCGAGATATGTTAATCCTCTTAGTGATTATTAATGCTGCTTAACTAGCCTGGATTTTTATGTTTAGAATCATTTGATATGTGTCGCCCATTCACATATACTTAGATAATTGTGTTTCCTTTGTTACATAATGACAACTTCTTTAACTTTAGTCTAGTGTGTGTTTCTAAATAGTTTTCTGAGTCACAACAAACAGTCTGATGGACTATATTTATATAATAAATGTCATTCAGCGATATTGAGATTCTGGCTAATATAAATTAAATCAAGCGTATAGCTTGTTCTGGAAGGTCACGCTAGTCAAGCTTGTATCAGCTATCATGATCAGCTGATCTATGTCGGCCTATCACAGCATTCCTATTTAAAGGGGACATATTATGCAAAATTCACCTTTATAAGGTGTTTGAACACAGATCTGTGTCAACAACCAGCCTGTATGGTAAAAATCCACCCACTCTTTTTTTTTTTTATAATCCCCATAAATCATATACTGTCTCTTCAAACAAGTGGTTCTAGATTTCTCCCTACTCCTGTCCTATGTAAGATTAGGAGGAAGCCCCGCCCATGACTGGTAACAATCTGCCCTATGAGCATAGATCCCGCCCTGAGTGAGCCACAGCAGTCCGCCATTTCTGTTTCCTGTAGCAGCTGGAGATATATAATGTCTGCGCCAAAAAAACATTACATGTGTTCTGTTATTGGATGCACCAATGAACAGAGTCTCCGTAGACCCCTGGCATCTGAGCCACTGAGGACACCACGGTTGAATTTCATTTTATTTGAAGGAAATTGAAAAGGAAATTTGAAAAGGAAAGGAAATTTGCTGAAGCAACCCTCTACAATGCGAGTAAAACACTCGCATATTCGAGTAAATCTTCACTCTGGGCGATTAAATAATATCTATCATAAGCCGTTGGCTAATAAATTCTCAGATTTTACTCGCCAGTGTGTGTGTTAGTTGCTAAGAATAAGTTTAGCATAGATTTATTTTTACTCGCTGAACACTGAATGAATGCTTGAGAGTTTCGCTCTCGTCAAATCTGTACGATTTCAAATCAGCTCATCTGACGTACCGTAAACTGTAGTATGAAGAACTCTGTCCCTTTGCTGAGCGCATTTCTCAAACACGCACACGCGCCCGTGCGGGAGAGAGAGAGAGAGAGAGAGAGAGAGCGCGAGTGTCTTGCATACCATGCAAAATCGACGCGCTAGAACAAGCAGAATATATGCCTTTTTTCCCGGTAGTGGACGAAACTAATGCGAAAACGGGAATCTCATTGGCTGGCGCTCATCTTTTCCTGTCCCTGTTTTGGTTTCGGCAAATCAGTTTGAGCGAATGCTGTCAACGTGATTAATATTCATGAACCCAGCAGCTCATCAATTCTTAGAACGTTGTATTTTGTTATTAGTAGTAGAATTAGTAGTATTATTATCTTTTAATAATATAACATAATTACTATTATCAATTTTATTTTTTACAGAAACGCCAACAATATCTTAAGCACCAACACCAGTCCAGTCCAAAGTTCATATATATATATATATATATATATATATATATATAAGTGGTGGACATAGATTAATTTTTAATCTAGATTAATCTCACTGTAATCTTGGAATTAATCTAGATTAAAATGGCTCATTTGAATTCTGCCAAAGGCATTCAGAATATGTGTACTCGTAAGTGATCTTTTGTCTTTTTGTAGTTTGAATAATAAATAACTTCTGTCCCTTTAAGACCTGACGCACGCATGGAACGCACTGTTCCTGTGAGCTGGTTACGACTGTGTTTAAGTTAAAACTCACCAAGATGGACATTGAGACATTTTGAGTGTATTTTACCATTAATAAACTGGAAAAAGGAGCTCATTTTTGCACTTGTATGTCAGAGGCGGCTTTATTACGGGTATGTGTGTGTGTGTGCTTCAGATGCGAGCGCGAGATCTGCGGGAATTAGTAGAATTAACGTTATGTGCAACCCCGCGCGAAATTCAGACCGGTCACACCAATACTAACAAAAGTCCAGCAGAACACCCGTTCGCAATGTTCAGAGGATTAAACGGACTGAATGAGAGGAGGCGGGTGCGTGTCACTCACTGTCGGTCGGAGAGGCGAGGAGAGCGCAGCTGATATCGATACTGTAGAAAATGAGTATTGTATCGTTTCAGATATTTCAGTATCGATACATAGCGAAATATCTATATTTTTGACAACACTAGTAGGCATACACACAGGTTCGAAGACTCGTTCTCTCGCCCCCTACTACAGTACAATTGGGCTAGGTTTACATCCGCGCTAAAATATCAAGGTGAAAGTAATCATAGCTTGCGTAGTATAGACCCAGCTCCCAACCCAACTTTGAGAATAGATTAACGGCAATATTTTTTTTTTAGCGCCCGATAAGAGTCTCACGTTAACGCAGCACGTTAACGGCAATAACGGCCCACCACTAATATATATAGTATAATATAATATCATATATCAGTATATCAGTCTGATATATATCAGTATATTTTAGTCTGGCGACTAAAAAAAATTATGTACTAGTCAATGGCGATTCTATTGCTAAGGTGTGCGTAGAGGGTTGTGAAGAAAGTAATTCAAGTATTATACATTTCCGTTTGTTTTACAAACAAGGGTCAGTTCAATGCTGGATTTGCACAAAAGTTTCTGAAAGATTTTTAGATCAACTTGACAGTACATGCTATCGATGAGTTGAATCAACTTAACTCCACAACAAAATGTATCCACTAACCATTCAGAATCGTCCAGTTGCATTCTAAAAGTTGTAACTTCTTCCTGAGTCTCTCCATCAGTGTCCGACTCTGTTTGAACATGTAAGGCTGGACACCGCTACTGACAATTTCTGACATTTTGGCTGCGTGACATTCTCCAGTTTTGCTGTTGCCGGAGTATCTGAAGCACGAGCTGTTAAAGCTCCGCCTTCTGGAAACGGGAGCCGGAAGCAGAAGCTCATTTGCATTTAAAGGGATACACAAATACGGCGTGTTTTTGCTCACACCCAACTAGAGGCAAATTTGACACGCTATAATAAATTATATGTGGGGTATTTTGAGCTGAAACCTCAAACCCATCTGGGGACACCAGAGACTTATATTACATTTTGTGAAAATGGGCTATAGGTCCCCTTTAAGTAGTCTTTTCAGTTATCCTTCAGCTGTTTTCATTGTGTTGCTCAGGAGCTAATTACCCTCCACCATCCCCAGCTCCTCCTCATGTCAACAGTCAGGATTTAGCCTCTGACATTCCTTAATGTTATTGTCATCAAGAACAATAATGTATTACAGATATGATTAATGCTGCTTCGTTTCTGTTCATGACGGGTTATATCGCTGCCCAGAAAAGAACCACACCGCCAATCCAAATTGAATGTTAATTGTGAGTGATCCTGACAGAACTAATCATTATTTTGTACTTGTGATGGTTGATAACTTATAAATAGCTGATATTATAATAATATAGGGATGTAGAACTATATTTGAAATGGGAAAAAACAGTATCATCCAGTAATGACCAATATCGGCTGATTAATGTCCAAGTCTGACTTTTTTCCAATAAATAAATACATTCAGGTAACCAATATTAGGGATGCACGATATTATCGGCACGACATCGGAATCGGCAGATAAACGCTTAAAATATAAATGAAAAATTATGCCGATATGCTTTGCCGACTCACGTGTGCAAGGACTGCTATAGTGATAAGATCATGTCAGCCGTGTGGTCATTCTTGAAGTGAAAACAAGCAAATACATTGCGTGTATTGTGATTTATATTGAAAGTTTTTGAATTTATGAATCAACGCAGGGTTGCCGGGTTTTCACAACAAAACTATCCCAAAACAAGCACAATCTCGTCTCCCCACTCTCTAGCTCGCGCAGCAGCCTCCACAGCAGCTGAAGCTCCTCCAGGTCCTAGTGCCCTAATGTGCCTATTTAGTGGGGGTGCTGTTGTTATAGTAATAAAAGGAAAAGTAGAATACACAAATAAATAGAATGCATTTTCTGAATAAATAAAGCAGTAATGATGTCAAAGCACAAGCATAACACTTGTAAATTAAATACTTCTATATACAGTTTATTAATCTGTAATACAATTTTATGAAATGGATAATCCAAGGAGCACTAAAATAATTGTATATTTTTTTATTTGAAGCTAAAAACAGCATCAACTGATGCCATGCCACCCCTAATTCATGTGCACAAACATTAAATCCAAAAATAAAATATTTAGGTTACAACTGGATCTGTCTGGGATGAAAAATCACTGACTTTATTATTGTTGTTTTTAGCGCTTTTATTTACATTTATTTATTAACATTTATTTATCTTTAGCAAGTATCCTTTTAGTAAGGAGACCTCAAAAATCTGAAGCCAGAATGAAGAAGAAAAGTTTTTGCTCAAAAATGTGTTGTTTCCAAACAAAGGTAAAAAATACATATGTCATAAATAAAAAATATCATACAAAATACATATATAAACATATATCTGTACCGATATCGGCATCGGCCAAAATGAGTTGAAAAATATCAGCATATCGGATATTGGCAAAAATACAATATCGTGCATCCCTAACCAATATAGTCACAATATATTGTGCGTCACAAAATGTCAGCGTATATTATCATCTTATAACTGCTGGTTTCAACACACACACATACACACGCACACAAATTGAACCCATGACGTCAGGTATCATTTCTATAATAGGCTAAGATATAGGCTCTTTATTGATTTCCTTTTCTTTTTTACTTCCGCCCTCCCCAGTGTGCACAGGAAAACATCATGTGATATCATCCTGCCTAAACTTCCTGTCATTGATCTAATCTGTCTATCTCTCTCTCTCTCTCTCTCTCTCTCTCTCTCTCTCTCTCTCTCTCTCTCTCTCCCTTTCTAGTTATTAAGTGAAAAGATAAGCGGTGCAGAAGGGACAAAACTCGATGAAGACTTCATGGAAATGGAGCGGGTGAGAACTGCAGAAACGAGCCCCTCCCTCACATGTGATTTATGTTACAAGCATATTTTCTCTTACCATCTTTAATCTTACTCTATTTACTCTTTCTGCTTTTCCCACCAGAAAATAGAAGTCACCAACAAGTCTGTTTTTGAACTTATGACTAAAACCACAGAATACCTTCAACCAAACCCAGGTATGAGTCAAAAATCGGACTAATTTACAGCACTTAACTCACATTACTTCTGAAATTAGGAAGCAAGACAGGACTTGTGGAAAACCACAACTTTACACTGTCAACAAGTGAAACAGGAAAATAATGATTAATAATGCAAACAGAATTCAATTCTGTTGTAAAGCAGCTCTAAAAGAAAATAGTGTCATTGTTCAGCTCAAGTCAGTTCAGTGTTGATTCAGTTCCATTTTAAAGATCAACAATTATTAAATTAGCTCATTTCATCTATAAGAAAACAGTGAAGTCATCTTCCAGCTCAGGTCAGTTCTCATCCAGGAGTGTCAGTGCAGTCAAATCAATAATATTGTTGAATATTGTCACATTTTCTCACTGAAATAATGATCGCGTTGAACTCACATCCCTCTGAAACTTCATCACTGTTGCACAATATTAATTTATATAAAAATGTGGTTTACACTGTTTTATCTAGTTTTTGGAAATTGTATTGTTTTGGTGTTGTTTCTTTTCGCATGCATTATATTCATTTTTTTTTTTTTTTGAGTAGGCCCTGCTTCCCTTTCCTTCTCGAGAAAAACACTACTGCTACTAAATGACTGTAATTTCACTTTCAATGACTCATGTTTAAAGTGCAGTGTTATGATTAATGGTTTGATCATGAGTGTATGTCGTATATATCCGCACAGCATCAAGAGCCAAACTGGGAATGCTCAACACTGTGTCTAAGATCAGAGGGCAGGTAAAGACGACGGGTTATCCTCAAACTGAAGGGCTATTAGGAGACTGCATGCTGCGATATGGACGGGAACTGGGGGAGGAGTCCACTTTCGGTAACGTCCGCACATACCAACAGTCAAGTACACACATGCACAGACATGAGAGACAAATCTCTCTCTCTTTGTGTCACACAAACTTGCACATTGTGCATTATGAAACGTGTTTCCTGTAATAGGGCTGTCCTTATAACATTTAAACACGAGTCTGACACCTTGTGGCACTTTGTTGATGCCAGACACAAATGTGACTTCCAATGTGGATCATCCAGTCAGAATTTTAAGGCAGATCTCTCTGTGTTATAAAATTAGCTTTAGTGTTTTATGTATTCTGCTACATACATTTGAAGCGTATCTTTCGGAGAAATGCCTTCCATCCTTTCACCTTTTTTCCATTGAATTTCAAAATAAATAAATACAAATAAATATCACGATATGCTTGTGTATATAGGCTACACCGATCATGCATAACATTATGACCTGATAATGTGTTGGACCCCCTTTTGCTGCCAAAACACCCCTGACCCGTCGAGGCATGGACTCCACTAGACCCCTGAAGGTGTGCTGTGCTATCTGGCTCCAAGATGTTAGCAGCAGATCCTTTAAGTCCTGTAAGTTGCCAGGTGGGGCCTCCATGGATCGGACTTGTTTGTTCAGCACATCCCACAGATGCTCGATTGGATTGAGATCTAGGGAATTTGGAGGCCAAGTCAATGCTTAGGTAGGTGGTATGTGTCAAAGTAACATCCACATGGATTGCAGGACCCAAGGTTTGCCAGAAAAACATTGCCCAAAGCATCACACTGCCTCCGCCGGCTTGCCTTCTTCCCATAGTGCATCCTGGTGCCATGGAAGTGACGCAAATGCACCCGGCCATCCACGTGATGTAAAAGAAAACGTGATTCATCAGACCAGGCCACCTTCTTCCATTGCTCTGTGGTCCAGTTCTGGTGCTCACGTGCCCACTGTTGGCGTTTTCGTCAGTGGACAGGGGTCAACATGGTCACCCTGACTGGTCTGCTGCTATGCAGCCCCATACACAACAAACTGCGATGCACTGTGTATTCTGACATCTTTCTATCAGATCCAGTATTAACTTCTTGAGCAATCTGAGCTTCAGTAGCTCGTCTGTTTGACCGGACCACACGGGCCAGCCTTCGCTCCCCACGTGCATCAATGAGCCTTGGCCACCCATGACCCTGTCGCCGGTTCACCACTGTTCCTTCCTTGGACCACTTTTGATAAATACTGACCACTGCAGACCGGGAACACCCCACAAGAGCTGCAGTTTTGGAGAAGCTCTGACCCAGTCATCTAGCCATCACAATTTGGCCCTTGTCAAACTCGCTCAAATCCTTACACTTGCCCATTTTTCCTGGTTCTAACACATCAACTTTGAGGACAAAATATTCACTTGCTGCCTAATATATCCCACCCACTAACGGGTGCTGTGATGAAGAGATAATCAGTGTTTTTCACTTCACCTGTCATAATGTTATGCCTGATCGGTGTATATTAGTATTGTTAGTATTTTCATTAAGTGCTAAAGTTCATAATAGCCATACGCAGATTCCACCAGTACAATAAATTCAAACATATCAAATAGAGACAACAATTTTAAATGTATCGAATGAGCATAAAAAAATACAACACATGTACAAATTCAAAAAACACTGACTGTTCAGAATACTTTTAGGCTTGTGTATTGTTCATAGCGTTAGGTGCACAATTTCTTTCCAAACACGGCTTCAGCGGGAGAGCAGAACATCAAGGAGAGGAGCCATGTGAAACTCCACTGTTATAAATCCACACATATATATGTTATATATGTGTACGCATGGTTGTGTTACCTATTAAATCACAGTTTTATCTTTACATGGAAGTCAAACATTGCTTCAGTAGGTCTACATCATCTTCTCAGGGCCTGCACTGGTGGACATTGGGGAAGCCATGAAACAAATGGCCGATATTAAAGACGCCCTCGATATCAATGTGAAACAGAACTTCATTGACCCACTTCAGACTCTACAAGACAAAGACCTCAAAGAGATTGTGGTATGACACAGTTTTGATGTTCATTAACACTTCATTTTAAAGAATTATTAAAAGTACAATAAGATTTTGTATTTAAAAATGTTTTATACTTAAAGGTCTTTTAAAATGAGGATTGAAAAGATGTGAGATGAAGAATCCAGGCATATCAGTGGCCTAGAAAAAGCTGCTTACTTGGAGCACATCACCCCCTCATGGTGGCCGTTATGTTGACCAAACAAATACAACTTCTTTAATTTCCCTGATTCCCCCTATTCTCAGACACTATCATTTACAGAATGAAGTTTGTGTTTAGGGTTTAACATCAATGAGTTCAACATCAACATCATTTGCAGTTTGTGTTCAAGTGAAATACAGCTATAATGTCTAGGCTGATTAATTGATCAATGTTTGGTCATTTCGTAATCAGCCAATAATTTTGCCGCCTTGGCCTATTAGTCAGTGAAAGCATGTTGTGTTATTTCCCTGGTAGCATCATTTGAAGAAACTGGAGGGTCGACGGCTAGACTTCGACTATAAGAAGAAGCGTCAAGGCAAAATTCCTGATGAGGAGATCAAACAGGCTGTGGAGAAGTTTGAGGAATCCAAAGAACTTGCTGAAAGGAGCATGTTTAACTTTTTGGAGAATGATGTAAGGGGAAAAAAATTACAGATGAGAGCATTTTACTTTGGTAACACTTTACAATAGGGTCTTTACATTGATGCAATAACTAACAAATAATGTTACAACTTTTAATAATCCTTGTTAGTTAATACAAATAAAATTGTACCTTAACTTTTTGATTTTACCTTTAACTTCTGTTTTATGTTTTGACACATTAATATATATATATATATATATATATTTCTACTTATTCACACAATATTATGTCTTTTAATCTCATATTTTTAAGATTGGTTTGAGTGTCCAAATCATAGACTGTAAAAAAAAAATACAAATACATTTTTGGTGCCACTGCATATTTCTGTGAGTGCTGCTCATACCTTTTCATGTATATTGCACATATTGTGTATTTGCACATACAGTTTCTTGTATGTTCCATAACTGTACTTGAATAAATTTCCATTGCCTTGGCTTCATGGCAGTGAAGTTTGTGTTCTGGGGTTAACCTCTGTAAACGTCATGTCTTTCATTCACCTGTAGGTGGAGCAGGTGAGTCAGTTATCAGCTCTGATTGAGGCAGCTCTGGATTACCATCGACAGTCCTTGGAGATCCTGGAGGAACTCAACAGCAAAATACAGAACAGGTATCTTCAACTGCACATGCTGGTCATTTAAAAGATGGAGCTAAAAATCAGCTTGAAAACTTTCTATATTCCCAGTCAACATTCATAATACTTTTTTATATATATGACAGCGCATGTTTTTATATCTACTGCTGGTCCATCTTCATTGGTAGGCAAGAAGGGAAACACATTTTGTGAAAATGGAAAAAGAGGAATTTCTCTCTGTTTTGTTCCACTATTCAGACATTGTTGGTGATTTTAGATTTTCCTTGCCTTAGACACCAGACAAACTATTGTGATTTGTTATCAAAGTGTTACAAATAAAAAGGTTTCTTGCTAATATACAATTGAGTTTATGCACATATATTGGCATCTGCTCGCACAGGATATCTACCGCAAGCAGTCGGCCCAAAAAAGAGTTCAAGCCAAAATCGATCGTGTCCAGTTTGGAGACCGTCGAGAACACACAGCACAACGGACTTTCCCACACCTCATCAGTCAAAACCACAGGTATCAAAGAGGGAACATCTTGGCATCTCTCTAGAGAAGAGCTTCTTATGTGCTTCAATCTAAGCAAGAAAATCTGCCCCAGAAAAAGGGCAGAATATTTATTGTATACGTGGTATTTTATCAGAACATTTATTTGTTAAAATATATTTAAATCCTAAAATATTCTCTTATTGTCTAGGTCTAAAATAATACATCTTTTAAATGTGGTTTAATTTGGAATAATATTAATAAAATAATGCAAGTACAGTGCTTATGGTTAGTAATATGTCTAGGTTTAAATCATATTTTTTATCTAATTATAGATAGTATATTTATTAATCATAGTTCATGGTTAGTAGCAGGAAAATATATTTATTATATTATATTATATTCATTATATTATATTATAGGTTTACCAGCCATTCACTAGTGGAACAATCACATTTTCTGCATTTATTCTTAATAGAATTACAGTGTTATACAGTCCATTTTTTGGTTTTGTATTCACCTGTTGTTTGTTTCATTTTGTGTTTGTTTTTTGTTTTGTTTTTTTGGCTGTTATTATTTCTTTTTAAGTAATTTATAATCAAGAGGTCCATAAATGGCTTTCATTGTGTGTTGCTCACAAATTTCATCACCATCATGTTTTCTTACATAATTCCTTCATATCATTTTCAGATATCCAGGTCATCCACACAGTAAATGGAAAAAGTAGGTGGTTATGTTTATCATAGAAATTGTATTACTTTTACCTGTTTGTGAGAAGAGTAGGACTATTTCTATATTTTAGTTACATGATGCATGTGAATCAGACTTGTAAAGTATTGGGAAGATTTAAAACATAAAGGGGTGGTGAAAGTAAGCAAAGTAAAATAATCCGAATCAAAACCAGACAACTTTACAATTCCCATCCATGATTCATAGATCACATGGGTGTTTTTTGTGGTCATGTTCATGTTCATCAACTGTGTTTTATTTGCTGAATCGTGTGTATGTGTCTGTCTCTCATGTTTGATCTCATGTGTTTTTGCTCTCAGTTGATCAGTTCACACACACAGCACCCACAGTACCCAATGTATCATGGCCTGAAAGCCCCAATGGTAATGGCAAACGTGAGTATTGTCCTGTAGGATCATGCCTAGAAACTCACTAAATGTAAGGTAGTTGGCAATACCCATCCCTATAAAAGGCAGGAGATGTGTAGTATTTAGTCAGTAATGGCTATTTGAATTCTGCAGAAATATGTAGAGCTTTTGTTGGATAACTGCGGTCACAGATTTTATGTGAACCTACTCATCTCATCAACCCACACATCACACAAAGCTATAATATGACTTGGAATATAACACATGCATATCAAATTATACTTTTATGGTGTGTTTTTTTTGTTGGAGTTTGACAGGTTAATAATGTAAACTAAATCTATAAAATAAAAATTATTTCTTGAAATAAATAAACATTAAAAGGGTTAGTTCACCCAAAAAGGAAAATTCTGTCATTAATTACTCACCCTCATTCCAAACCCGTAACACTTTCGTTCATCTTTGGTACACAAATGAAGATCTTTTTGATGAAATCTGAGAGCTTTCTGTCCCTCAATGGACAGTCCACACAACAGCCACTTTCAAGCCCCAGATATCATAAAAATAATCCATGTGACTCCAGTGGTTTAGCCTCAATTTTATGAAGTGACTTGATTGCTTTGTTTGCGGAAAAAAACAACATAACGTGTCACTTTATTTACAAAATATTCATCTTGTTCATGTAACAACGCCCGCTCTCATGTCAACAAAATATGCATGCGTCGTGGTGCTCTCTTGATTGCGTGTTGTTGTAAAATAAAGTGGTAAATTATGTTTTTTTTCACAAACAAAGCACTTGTGTTGCTTCATAAAATTGAGGCTAAACCACTGGAGTCACATGGATTATTTTTATGATGCCTTTACTACCTTTCTAGGGCTTTAAAGTGGTAGTTGCGTAGGCTGTCAATGGAGGGACAGAAAGCCCTGATTTCACTAAAAAGATCTTAATTTGTGTTCCGAAGATGAACGAAAGTCTTACAGGTTTGAAACAAGGGTGAGTAATTAATGACAGAATTTTCATTTTTGGGTGAACTATCCCTTTAAAGGTGCAGAATGTAATATTGACAGTTAGCGTTGAAACCGGTTGTCCAAAATTCTAAATATTGGAGAGAGTTAGGTTAGCCCTTGTCCTGCCCTCTCCTCCTCAGACTCAACGCTCACACGGGTTGCCAGATTTTAAATGTAAATGTATATTTTTCTGTGTTTAAATACATCTCTGGTCATAGAGCTTTTAAGCAGTGGTATACCGTGGGGTTTCAGTCAGGGCCTTCACTAACGATCAACACACCTCACGCCGCTGCCATAACAACACCATACACACACACACACACACCGATACATATACAATACAATCATGCACTGTATGCACTACTGTTACGAACCCCGCTTTCAAAGTGCTCGTTGGGAAGGGGGCAAGCAACATAAAAGGACACGCGAGACAAAAAGGCAATTTAACTCTTTATTGATACCACTGCACTCACGCGTCAACCGTTTAGGCAACTGGTGAAATTAATCAAAATCAACTCACTGACACAAATACTCTTAAACAAACAAACAATAACACAGAACAACAAGAACATCAAAAGAGACACAGATAAACACAGCTTGTCAGCTAATGTTACCGGCTTGATATCAGGATGCACACGAAGCTCGCACAGCCCGTCATCCGCAGCGGCCATAGCTTATTTCACATAGATCGCTCACAACCCGCGAAAAGTTCAAACGGGGGATGACATCAGCGGGGGGTAGCGCCGACACATCGCTGGGCCTTTGGGGCGTTCTATCACTACACCTCAACATTTGATTGGCTGATGACCCACGTCAGTCAAAGTTATGATCCAATGGAAAATGGCAGCTTCAGCTGAAGGCTTGCTATTCTACTTGTGCTGGTCCACGGAGCTGTGATGCGTTTAGATGATGAAAATACAGCTCAGCCTCACAAAAAATAACCACATTCTTTCTGGAAATATAATTGTAACATACTGAAATAGAGAGTAATTGAATTTAGATACGTTCTATGGATGTTAATGATTAATCGATGATCAATTAATTGTTGAGAATACATTTAATTGATAAAATCTATCGATCATCGATTAATCAGGGTCATGCGCGTGCGTGCTGCTCAACCGCGAAACATGTACTGTAAATCAGACACAAGGAATAAAGCCGCACCATAGACTGTAAAAAGGGTCTGCGCAGTGCGCGAGAGTGACTGCGCGAGGGTGCGCGCGGCAAAAATGACGTCATCGCAGAGTGCCAAGCGGACGAGGCGTGCGCGCGCAGTCAGCCTCCAGAGGCTCGCGCGGCGGAGCCAGGCGAAAGTATAAACAGCGCTTAATGTTGTATGCGCCGGAGCTCTGTTTGGGACCATTTTACAGCTAGAGTGACACCTTAATCTTGACTACAAGATTGCATGTGCATTCGCAGCCTTTTGCTTTCTGCAAATGTACGTTTTAATATTGTGTTTTTTTTCTGTGTGGGTCTATCTATAGCTGATTTTTTAATCTCATGCATCTGGTTAAAAATGAATGCAGTAGTGAAGCATGCAGTATGGAGTGGCTTGGCAGCTGCCAATGACGATACTCCAAAGGCTGCTTGTCAGTATGAATGATATAAACCAACTCACATGTCTCTTATATTCTGATGCAGAGATATAGGTCTTGGTAAACGGTTGCTAGGGTACCCTGTTTTGTTGTTATGGAGGGGCTTGGCAGCATCCAATGATGATACTGCTTGTCAGTATGAATGATATAAACCAACCCCCATGTCTCTATGATGTTCTGATGCAGAGATATTGGTCTTGGTAAACGGTTGCTAGGGTACTCTGTTTGGTTGCTATGGAGTGGCTTGGCAGAATTCAATGACTATACTCCAAAGGCTGCTTGTCAGTATGAATGATATAAACCAACCCCCATGCCTCTATGATGTTCTGAGGCAGACATATAGGTCTTGTTAAACGGTTGCTAGGGTACTCTGTTTGGTTGCTATGGAGTGGCTTGGCAGCAATTCCAATGACGATACTCCAAAGGCTGCTTGTCAGTATGAATGATATAAACCAACCCCCATGCCTCTATGACATTCAGATGTGAAGATATCCCTCTGTGGATTTGGGTTGCTAGGGTGCTTTATAATGGTTGCTAGGGCGTGGCTAGGAAGTGTTGAAGGTGATTTTTGATTGGCTGCCGATGCCCCGAGTCAAACAAACCCACCCTTGTGTTTCTATGACACTTCTATCAAAAGATATCCCTTTGATCTCTTTCAATGGAAGTCTATGGGATCAGTTGCTAGGGAGCTCTAAATGGTTGCTAGGGCGTGGCTTGATAGGTTCACAATGATCCTGAGATAGTGATTGGTTGGCTGAGTAAATTGAGCCCACCCCCTTGTATCTGAGACACTGTGAGCCAGAGCTGTGGTCAATACAAAATCCCTATGCAAGTTCCCATAGTAAGAGAAACACATGAGTTTAATAGGCTGTCCCTCCCTATTATAAGTCAATGGGGCAAATTTGGGCAGCTCCTGCACCCCAGGGGTACAACTCACACCCCATTGCGATGTGTCTTCTGACAGGGCCTGTCAGCCTCTTCAAATGTGGTAAGTCACGAGTTTCTATGAAATCCTGGCCTGGAGCTACGAGGGGTCAAAGTTGGTCGCAATGCAAAGCGCATGGGATTTTTTCCGGCTACTTTTTCGCCCCTGGGGCGAACATCGTACCCCCGATCCCTTATAAAAGTCATAGCACACCATTCCCGAATAAGCCAGTCGATTTGACCACCTCTTTCAAGGGTCTGTGACAAACGGTGCGGGACGAGTTACGAGCCGAAATTCACGCGGAAGAATAATATACTATATAAATAATATATAATAAGCCCACAGAATAGTAATAGTGTGCTTCACCTTAAAAGGCAAGCACCACTAAAAAACATACATACAGCACCTTTAACTGAAACAAAATATAATTTTTAAATTTTATTTCAGCAACATTTCTCATTTCTGCTTAATGTTAAAGTGCTAAAATAACTAAAACTAAATGAACTAAAAATAAAACTTCAAAAAAAGCACGTAGACATTAAAAATGATTTGAAGATGACTGAAAATATAATTCAAAATATTAACAAAATCTATAATAGCATATAAATAATACTAAAATAACACTGGTTTGACAGCAATGGTCACTAGGAATGTTGTAGCATTATTCCAATGGAAAAAAGGAGTAAATAATGTCAATATTTTAATTTATGGGTGAACTATTCTTTTAACAAATGTTTAAATCTGTGGCATGGTTGTATTTTTCTCATTACAGAGATCGAGTCACACATGGACCAGCCCTGCTGTCGATCGCTCTACGACTTTGAGCCGGAGAACGAGGGTGAGCTGGGTTTCAAAGAGGGAGACATCATCATCCTCACCAATCAGATTGATGAGAACTGGTATGAAGGCATGATTAATGGCGAATCAGGCTTCTTCCCCATAAACTACGTAGATGTCCTAGTGCCCCTGCCTCAATGAGTCGAGCCAACAACCACTGGTCACTGACCTCACAGCCAAACTAGACTGTCTCAACCGTCCACTCACCCAACATCCTCTGCTGCATTCTCACCAATGAAAGCCTTGCGTTTTACCACGGACAATTTGGAAGCTTTTACGTTTCAGTATTTATTTATGTTATTACGTTTTCCAGGTCTCATGGTGCAACATCTAGATTTTTACAATGCAAAAAAAAATAATTGATCAGTATTTTTGCTTTGCTTTTTTTTTTTTTTGTAAAATATCTAAACATCTTTAGAATTAAAACAGACCTGGCCCAGATCTGTACGTCATCTTAGGGCTGGTTTTTACCTGGTATTAAGATGCGTTTTGGTCGATCAGATCACAAGTAGATAAGAGAGACACATTCCCGTTTACAACTGTTTTAATTTGTCTCTTCTGTCCACTTTCAACCACTTCTGTTCTGATTTCTCAGAGAGCGCGTCTATGGGCGGGTAAATCTATGGACTTTTTCAGATCTTTCGATCTAATGGACGAAATAAGCTCACACAATTTACATATGAACGTGCCCAGAGATGACCGGAGAAAAAAATCCCACACGGAAAGCAGTAGTTTTCCTTTCTGCTCTGATAGCAGCTTCTTAAAGCTACACTATGTAACTTGTCCGTCCACTAGAGGTCACCTGTCAAAACAAAGGCGTAGTTTGATGACGCCACGTTTGAGTGCAGAATCTTGAGACATGTGGCCTTCACCTCACAGTCGGTGGAAAGAGTCAGGATAGGACTCGGGTAGAAATCATGTTCATGGATGCGATTATTAACATTACTGTAGTATGAAGCAGAGCAGGACCGAGTGTTGTGGAGCTGAGCAAGGCCGCAGGAGCGATTGAAGAGCGGGACTGTTATTATGGCATAGTCGCCAGCGGGACTTTTATTATGACATGGTCGCCGGCGCCACTTCCACTTACTCTTCCTAGAGTAGTATTGCATCCTTCATATCTCTGAAGAATCTTTGTTTTTATCATATTTATAAAAGACAGATACACACTGTACCGATTCTTTCCGAAAACAGCCGAGCTCGTGGAGGCGTGCTGTGGGTGGAGCTAAAGAGTCACGAGCACACAACACACGCACACACACACACAATACATCATGGCATTATCCCTGGATAACTTTCAATTCACTAAACGTTCGTGTTGTTTACATTATATGCACTTGCCAACAAAAAACAGACATTTGATGCAGTTTCACTCGCCGCCTGCGGTTTCAACTCGTGACCGGGAACAAACAAACACACTTGCAGTACGCCGTTGCTGCTCCGGAAAAACAAACTGCATCCACTGTTTCCTTAACACTGGATTAGTTGGGAAGCTGACCAAGGTTATCTTTCCCTCACAAACAAAAACACACTTCTTTAGTGACATTTGTTGATTTTGTTGTGTAAAAACAAAATGACAGTGCTGTCGGCGGCTTCCACAACTCGAATGAAGCTCGTTGATGGGTGTGCGCTCTCTCTCGCTCTGGTTGATGTGCGCACACGCTCTTCTGGGAGAAGTGCCCATACAAGCAATTCCGCCCTTTATTATGTCATACAAGGCCATACTCGAAAAAAAACTTTCTGAAACTCATACGAACCCTGAAGGAGTGTATTTGGAACAGAAATACTCCGTCATACATCCAACTTGTTTTTTGAAACTTTGGCCATGTTTATCATGAGAATCAAACTCTTTAACAGTGTAAATACGTCAGAATGCATAAATGCAAAAAATGTAATAGCTTGACAGCCCATATGTATATAAGCAAATCTATTACTACACAACAAAATTATTTTGATTTTAGGATGTTTAGCTATTTTTTATATTTAAGTATATTTATTGCAAAATACTGATTTTGAAAGTGATTTTTTTTTTTGCAGTGTAATTTCAATGCACATGTTTTATTTCAGCTTCAACGCAGCATTCCCCTTGTTCATTTAAAAATGTGTTGCATCAAATGGGGTGGAGTTGTATTTTGCTGTCTCCGTATGTTTTTTCTTTTTTTTTTTTGCTCTGATATGGGGTTTACCTGCCTGCGGTGGTCTTATGTGTTTTTTGAAACACAATTTTTCTATAAACTGTGACTATCTTGACTGCTACTCTTATGAATGTCTTACTCTTACTCTCTACTTGTCTCCGTTTACAGACTTATTGTGATCTTGGGTATCATAGTAAGTATCGGGGGTGTTTTAATGGGTTTTGCTCTCTCGCGCCTTCAAGTGCTTTTTTTGAACGGTGGCTGTATTGCACTAAAGCTTTAGAATAACACACCCATTGATGTGCACATTTTATTTTTGTGTTGTGTTTTTGGGTTTTAGGACATTGCACTTTCTACTGTATCTCTTTCTGCCATGCCGATGAATACAAAATTTTATCAGTCTTATCTTATGGAGTGCTAAAAAATATATATATATATAAATATATATTGATATGGTTCACAACTTCGTACTGTATGTAACAAGAACTTTTTGCTCGACTATGTTGTTTGTTTGACCTATGTCGTACTCTGAATTACATTTTTAAAATTTGCAGATGTTAATGAAAGATTCTCGCCCTAGTTGAACCGTCCTGTGCTTATAAACTAAATTGGACATCTTTCGAATTCAGACCAATTTTGTTTGAAATGACAAAATTTGTCTCTGTGTTTGTCCATCGAAATTAGACCGTATTCTAGTAATGTCAAACGTTATTTTTGTTACTCTGAGCAGTGTTTCTTGTGCATGAAATGGAACTTTGAATGACTGTTTTTGTCTCTGTATTGGCCAGATACTGCCATTGACCGTCACAAATGTTTTAATCGTTTTAGACCATTAACATTTTGACTTGTCATTCCCTATTGTATCTTTTTCTGGCCAAATGAAGCAGAATAAGGGGAAAAAAAAGAAAAGGTTGTTGACACAAATTATGCTTAAAGCTGCAATGTGTAACTTCTGTGCCACTAACCGCACCAAACTTGTTTGAGTTGCCAAAAGTACTATATTTTTGCATTTTTAAAAAGAAAAAAAAATGTCAGTGATTATTCATGACTGTTCAAGACCAATTAGAAGGCTAAGTTTAATACCTAGGGTTACAGGTTGGTTTAGATCCCCAAAATATGAGCCGTAATAATAGTGATGCTTCCCTTAGCAAATACCATTTAAATATTTTCAAATCAATTGGTGTGGATAATAATAAATATTTCCTGGTTCGATTCAAATCACATTCAAAAGCTCTTGATTTTGACTTAATTTGATTCTAGTTCATTTGGATATATTTCAATTATACATGTGAGAAAAATTCTCTCTCAGCAATTGCTACAGATGCCGTGAACATTCCAACTTGGTATATTACAAAATTATAAAAAAAAAAAAAAATAGTCCACATTTTAATGATTCAACAAAAGGACCAGCTCAAAAAGTCAATTGTTTATTAATTGGAAAACACTGGTTTACTTGATGCCATGTTTGTTTGTTCAGCCCGCAAAGACACCTCAACAGAAAGATAGATTTTTTTGCCATTATTTCATGGTACAGGAATGTTTTATCTCATCACATTCAATTCGCACTGCAAGCTCTTGATAAAATATCACTTCTTCTGCTGCAGATGTAGCAGTGGGATGCACAGTTACTGAAAAACATTGGCACAGAATAAAAGGATCAGTCTTGGAATTAAAAAAATTGATAGAGATTGTTTAAATATTTTTACTCGTCCCTATATTTATATAGAAATGTTTATCAAACGCATACCTTCCATTGTTTGGAAAAACGTGTTCTTCCCAAATCGACTCTACTGGTTGAGCCAAAAGTTCATCTGTCAGACCACTTAAACCAAATTGAGCACTATTTCGTGAAAAAAAAAGTGCCACAGTGTTTACAATCCTCAGGAAGTCAACCTTACTTACACGGCCGTTCAAAAGTTTGGGGACTGTACTTTTTTTAAAGAAAAAGAAAAGAAATGTATACTTTTGTTCAGCAAGGACACATTAAATTGATCAGAATGACGGTAAAGACATTTGAAATAAAAATAAATCTTGTTCTTTTGAACTTTCTATCGATCAAAGAACCATGAAACATTGATAATAAGAAGAAAAAATGATGGATCCGCATATTAGAATGATTTCTGAAGGATCATGTGGCACTGTAGACTGGAGTGATGATGCTTTGCATCATAGGAATAAATTACATTTTAAAATATATTCAAATAGCAAACAGTTATTTTAAATTGCAATTATATCTCTTAATATTATGGTTTGCACTGTATTTCTGATCCAAAAACTGCATCCTTGGTGAGCAGAAGAGACTTCTTTCAAAAACATGAAAAAATCATTGAAAGCAATGACCCAAACTTTTGAGTGGTAGAGTGCACAAAATACAGAAAAAAATAACACACGGCAGCTTTAAATCGATGTTCTAGTAAACCGAATGATCTGATTCATTCAGAAATAGTACAGCAGTTACCCTGCACAAAAAAACTACCTGACTACTATCTGAAGATGATTGTGAAAACGACAAGAAATTGCTTGAATCAAAAGATGTGGCACCCCAATCATCTCGATCTCAAACTTAAGATGTAGAATAGCTCTTTACTTCCAAACACTATTACTAACTCCTAAACCAATTTTACAGTGTTCTTATGACATTTCTCTTCTTGAATGTTCATCACTACATCACTGAGTGAAAGGAAAGGCTTGTGAGTTGTTTTCTTTTTTGCTCTCTGGCGTAATTTATACACAAAGTGGTTTATAGATGTTGTAAATGAATATATTATTACACACTGTATATTGCATAAATAAATGATGTGGAAATATTGATTGTACAGTTTCTTTTTGCTCATCCATACAAACGGGTAGCAGCTGCCTTCAAAAATCTATCCTTTACTAACATACACTAAAAAAGCATTTCGTAATCAAATTTAAGACTCTTCGACTATGTCGTCCATAATAGAGTTTATATCCAAACCTCAGTGCTCCTTTGATTTGATTTTCTTTCTTTGTTTGGCTGCGATTTACCCTTGAGCATTTGTGTTCCTCTGTAGGTGTCCTTGTCTTTCTTCGTTGAGCAGTTCCCAACACAGTTCCAGTCGGGCTGGTGGTCCACTACTAGATCTAGGGTAGGTAGCGAGGTAGTGCTGGTCACGTCTCTGAAAGTTAGAGAGACTATGGACTGCGAGTCTTGGTTTATAGCGCCGTAACCCCTCCAGGCGTTGTCCTTGATGAGCATGGACTTCTTGATCATCTTCCAGCCCAGATGATTGAGCTCTAAGAAGTTGAGGAAGATGCAGAAGACCCCTACGCAAAACATGAAGATCAGGAAGATGGTTTTCTCGGTGGGGCGTGAGACGTAGCAGTCGACCCTCTGCATGCAAGGACTTGCCGTGCACACGAAGTGAGCGGGTACGTGGAAACCGAAGAGGAGCCACTGCGCCACCACGAAAGCCACCTCGAGAATGGCACGGAAGCATACGTGGAAGACGTAGTACTTGGAAAGGACTCCCAAGGAGGTTTTGGATGGAGGGGCGGTCCCCCGCAATGCCTGTGAGCTTTTCTGGCCGCTCTGGTTGGCGATGCCTTCAAGAACGTCGGCAAGGCTGTGACCCAAGTGCTTGTGCGACTTAATGGAGCAGCTGTCCGAGTCGCAACTGCGGTCGTACGCTTCCCTCGTCTGCTCGCCCTCGGGCTGCTTGGATAAGTTGTGCCAGGTGTAGATGATGAAGCAAAGAGAAGGCGTCGAGACCGTGATGATCTGGAAGACCCAGAATCGAGGCTGAGAGATGGGGGCGAAGGCGTCGTAGCAGACGTTGGGACACCCCGGTTGAAGGGTGTTGCAGACAAACATCTCCTGCTCGTCCGTGTAGACGTCCTCGGTCGCCACAGCCACAATGAGCAGGCGGAAAATCACCATGACCGTGAGCCAGAGGCGTCCGATCATGGTGGAGTGCTGGTGCACGGCATCCAGCAGCCGCTTGAGCAATGTCCATTCTGTCATGTCTCTACGCACCGGCCTCCTGAAGTACAGCACCTGAAATAGATCCACTTTAGCTCTGTTGCCAGCAAGGACGGGTGTTTTCATGTTACAGCTCTGGCCAGAGAGCGAAGGTGCCATCACTGCTCCCAGCCATCCCTTTCTCCTTCAGAGATAAGGCCTCCGCTTGGGACCGTGCCGGCCACTTCACATTGGTCACATGGTGCTGTCGCTTGTCTTTAGAGTCCATTTACAAACCGCTGGAGAGACAGCACTCTTCCTACTCTTGATAGCGTCGGCAGATTACGCTCTTTTCAGATTGCCGCCGTACGTGATAGGATGGGTTCCTTCTGAAGGCCACTTTTAAAAATACGCCACAGATAGTGGATATGTGCTAATCTATCTTATACTTTAAACTTGGCATTGTGTGCCATGAATATTGTTGGCTCTTATGACAAATTGCGTATGTTCCTCAGCTTCTTTGCATAAGTGTCTGTTAAATGGATAAATGACAATGTGATGGTTGCCTGTCATGTTTGTAATAATTTATTCCTGTGATCATCATTAATCCAGTCTTCAGTGTCATATGATCCTTCAGAATTCATTCTGATATACTGATTTGCTGGTCAAGAAACATTATTATTATTATTATTATTATTATTATTATTATTATTATTATTATTATCATCACTGTTGAAAACGGTTGCTCTGCTAATGTTGTGGAAACCATGACGCAATTTTTTGATGAATAGAAAGTTACAAAGAGCAGCATTTATTTGAAATGGGAATCTTACTGCTCCAAAACTTTTGAATGATAGTGTATGATAGTAAATGCCTTTTACCAGTAAGGTCTATAGCAGAAGTCAAATGTTTCTAATACTGATGATACTGTTTGTTTACAAAAGTGATAGTAGTTATTTTGAGACAGATGATTGCAGTTATCTTCATGGTATCTGCTAACTTGCCCCTGTTGATTATATGAGCCCTTAAAAGGTCTGACACGAGTGGATGCTAAAGAAAAACCAGTAACCATTGGGCTTTGGGCACTGTGGGTGTTTCCAGACAACTTAGAAGCCAACTATGTAGACGGGAAGGCAGCTCACTAGGCAGTATTTTGAATGATTTGGAACGCTCTAGATTGCCAGCAACTCCATGCGTCAGAGCATTCCTAGAGCAAAGTGCTGGAGACTCAACTCACAATTGATTTCAACAGAGCACACTAATACTGAAAATGGTGAAACGGTCTAAATTTGTATTTAATATTTATTCATAATTAACACTTTTCTTATTTTGTTCACCATCTTAAAGGGATAGTTCACCCAAAAATGAAAATTAACCCATGATTTACTCACCCTCAAGCCATCATTCTTCTTTCAGACGAATACAATCAGAGTTATATTAAAAAATGTCCTGGCTCTTCCGAGCTTTATAATGGCAGCCCAAAATTTGAAGCCCAAAAAAGTGCATCCATCCATTATAAAAGTAATCCACACGGCTCCGGGGGGTTAATAAAGGCCTTTGTGTAAGAAAAATATCCATATTTAACACATTATAATGTAAAATACTGTTTTGAACTGCAAGAAGCATTACACTTTCTTCGTAACCATTCCGATTATGTTAAAAAAAAATGTTCCCGGGAACACCACCAGAGGGTTAAATATGCTAATTATGCATTATCTAATTAAATATGCAATCATTTGCATTCATTTCCAGAACAGAAACATTGAACATTGAATAAAGCCAGGTTAAAAAATGTTGGTTCATATTGTTGATATATTGGAGTCAAAGGGAATTTTGGATGTCTCTTTTTATCACTCCATAAATAAGAAAATACAGTCAACACTGCATGAGGGGAAACATTTTTTTTTTTGAGTTGAATATATAGCAATTTAAAGGCGGTCTGTAGGAAGCTAGATAATTTACTTTATAAATTAAACATGGATATTTTTCTTACACAAACGCTTCCCTTCAGAAGGCCTTTATTAACCACCCGGAGCCATGTGGAGCACTTTTATAATGGATGGATTTTTTTGGGCTTCAAATTTTGGGCTGCCATTATATTCAAACAAAATGCATTTGGTTTCATGGAATATTAACGAACAATTTAACAATGCACGTGGGGATGCAACATGACAACATCAGTCCAAGCTGCACAACAATGGACGTTGTGGTGCTCACTTGTGCGGATTGGGAATAGCGGGTATGTTGACAATTTTGCAATGCAAGATATTGACAATATTATACTTACTATTCTTTTCAAGGCAGGAGACTACAGGCAAACACATTGTTTTTCCATGCACTGGTCAATTTTGAGATTTGGGGTTATTTGGCTTTTTGTAAAGTGTTCAGACTAGTGGAAAGAAAACTTCCAAAATATACTTATAGGTGTTTATTTTATTGCACTTTATCTGTTTCCATCTGTAGATTTTAAACACACATCTTTATCTCAATTTGTTTTTGTTTTTTTTTTTTCATGCAGTGTTGACTTTCTTATTTATGGAGTGATAAAAAGAGACATCCAAAATTCCCTTTAACTCTAACATATCAACAATATGAACCAACAATTTTAAACCTGGCTTTATCCAGTGTTCAATGTTTCTGTTCTGGAAATTAATGCAAATGATTGCATATTTAATTAAATAATGCCTAATTTGCATAATAGACATTTTTAAAAATGTAAAAAAAAAAATGTTCCCGATCTAAAATGACCGAACAACACCAGAGGGTTTAACATTTTTAGATCAGGAACATTTTTTTTTAAAAAAAATTTTAATTTCTATACTTCATTGGAATGGTACAAAACTTAGTGACTTTTGTGGCCATGCGACCACAACAACAGAAAAGACATGGACTTGATTCAAAAAAAGTTAAATGCTCATAAAAAAATAGTCACACTTGTGTTGTTCACGGTCAAAAATGAATGGGAAATAGGCAAAAATACAGAGACTTTTTGGTGTGTACAATCTACAAATCAGCCACGATGCACAAAAAACTGCACAGCAATGAAGGGGTGACACTCTAAAATATAAAAAGTGCAAAATGGACACATTCCACCCCCACAAACATATGAACTGGTGTGACTGTAACACAGAGTGTTAAATAAAATCAATAGTTCAGCAACATTGCAGTAAAAAAAATGGACAGCCAGGAAGAGGTGACACTCTAAAACATTGAAAAACAGTCACAGCCACTCAAACACACAGGTGTGCCTGTAACAATATGGCAAAATTGAGCCAGAAGACTCAAATAAGAGGAAGGAATCAGGTTGATTAAGCTCTGATAGCATTCAGGTACATTTTTGTTACATTTTAATTGATTTAACAAAATGTCTTTCTCTGTGTTCAGGTTTCACTGTATTCAAATGAATGCAAAAACTGACACTTCAAATCAACATTTAAAATGATCTAAACCGTGACAAAAAGTGGTCTTTTGAGAATATCTAAATATATATGCAAATCCACAGCTTAAAAAAAATATGTATTTATATCTAATCTTTTTTTTTTTTCAATCTGGTGATATTTATTAGTATTATTTTAAAGGTATATTTTGAGGTCGCAGTATAGGGGAGCGCGGGGCACAACCTAACAGGGGGTTTAGTTGTAACATGCATGTTTTAACCCTTTCCACACATGCCTGAATGACGAAACTTAGTGTGTTTACTAGTTGCCATATCAACATTATTTAGAGAAAAAATAGCGCAAAAATTAAAAAATCTCTGGAAGATATTACTGAACATGTATTTAACCATAGCAAAAGTAAATTTCTTACTTAAGTTTAGTTTTCATCTCTGTTTTTTGTGTTTATTTAAAAAAAGACAAATCCGATATTATTTTAATCTTATATCTGTTATTTAACAGTTGAGATGGTTCTTTAATGATGATCTAACAGCAGAAGACACGAGCCGCGATTTAAATCCCAGTTGCGCAGATGGGGTGTGTTGTAACACTGCGTTACAATGAGCCCCTATTAGAAATATGCCATTATATTCTATACTTTTATGAATTCTTTTGAAAAACCATGAGAAAAGTGTGAATAATGACTGAGAGTTAATGTTCAGAAATTATTATTTATTATTATGTTTTGAATTATGCTGTATAGCTGTATTTAGCGATGTGTTTGTAGTCAAACTCAAAAATGCTTATATTTTTAATGATTAAAAAATGCCATTATTTTATTTTAAAAAGTTAATGATTGTATTTTGTTGACAAAATATTTTAGTTTGTCTTGTATATTTTTTTGATTATATCAGGTAACATTTTAAGCTGTTATTTGGTCATGTTACATTGTGCCCCACCACATGTTACAATGTACACCACCTACGGGGCACGTTGTCACATTTCACTTCCAGTCTTTCAGGGTAAATCAATAAAATAGTATACACTGTATTAATGAAACAAAACCACATAATTGTACTAGACATGTGTGCAATTAATGTGGGAAACAATAAATACTCTGAACCCCAAGTGGATTTACACAAACTGAGAAAGTCAAAAAGCGTTAGGTTGTGCCCCACTCTCTCCTATTGTTTAGGCCAATTTGTGCCATAGTTCTCCCCTGAACACAAAATACATTCGGCTCAACAAATAAATATTTGAGAAATGAACTTGAAGCAACAAGTTATTTAGACTTTCAGTGAACATATTTTTAATACATTTTGTATTGAATATATATTTTGTCTTGCTACACATTTTACACAAAAAAAAAAAGTTTTCTGGAAAAGCAAGTACTTTTTTCAAGCCTCTTCTCTGACCACATGCATTTCTCACTTGCTTTTCCAGAAAAATAATAAACAAAAAATTCCCAATGGATAAAATGTAGTCCTGCCTGATTTTTCTCAGTCCTGTTACACTCAAAATATGTCACATTTTTGGTAGTAAAATAGGTTGTGAAACAGTGTTTCGATTTGACTTTAAGAAATGACCAATTTGAATCTCTATTTTAAAGAAATATTCAAGTTTTCACCGAGCATTTTTAAATTGCATTTGTCATGTCGGGGCAGCACATTGGGTGTTCATGCAGATGGTGTGAGTTCAGATCCTTTATTCCCTTATTGTTTCCTGTTTTATCTCTCATCAAATTAGAAGTAGCCAGAAAAGAAGCTGAATGTACAATAGCGCCTCAGCCAGTCACACCTCACTGCATCCCTCAGCATTAAAGAGGAAGTTCTCTTTCACCAAAGCCTGTTTTATTCCTGTGATAATCCATTGGTGTCTGGGTCTCTCCTGCAAGCGTCTAAGAGGTGTCAAAGGAATTATTCACCCCTTCACGCGGTTCATGAAGAAATCCACATTGATGTCCGTCCCCGCCGGCCATTCTAGCGAGCAGCTTGGCCATGAATAGCAGACAGGATTAGTGCCAACAGGACAGAAAGAAAAGCGAGCAGACAGAGGGAGGAAAGAAAGAAGCAGATTTATGGGGCGAGACTCAATAAGAGTGAAAGTCTCTCATATGACTACTTGTCTACGGTGTTTCCCTTCTGCACTTTCATCTAAGCTAGACCTGCGGTATAAAGAAAGATATTATGAATAAATCAACCCTTTACTGCCTAATCTCTCGCGATTGTCGCAGCTGAGTTTCTCACGTGTTCAAAGATCTGCTTTTTTTGTCCTTTATGCTTCTGTTGTGTCTGCGTCTACCGGCTTTAGGAGGCATTTGTAATCAAATAATCTGACCTCCAGACAGGGGCAATGCTCAGAGGTTTGAATGACAAGTTGTTAAATTAAACAGGCCCGTACAAACACTCAAAACCACTCAAGACTGTTCTGTTGCATTGAATTTTCAACAAGTAAGAGGTGTTTTCTGCTTCATGTCATGCCAACACTGCTCAACTGTTAACTTCTCTGTAACAAACACACAGCCTATGCCTGACAATGCTCAACTGTTAACTTCTCTGTAACAAACACACAGCCTATGCCTGACAATGCTCAACTGTTAACTTCCCTGTAACAGCCTCAAGTGTTATTGCTTCAATAACATTATGATATGGCTTTTTAATGCAAATATCTACAATAGATAGCCTACAATGTGTCTGTATTTGTATGTACTGTAATTAGGGTTGCAAATGTAATTTTTGGTTGCAGTTTATTTTTAGGCATCCGTGTTACAGTGTAATTATTTAATAATAATGTACTTACTATAGGGTTAGGATTGTGGTTTTGTTTAGGGTTAGTTGCATGAAATTATTTATAGTTATTACTAGATGTAACAAGGACATTGTAAAATAAAATGGGTTACACTTTATTTTAAGGAGTCATTATTGTAATTATATATTTACTGAGTAATATTAATTAACTATGTACTTACTATAGGGTTAGGGAAGGATTAGGATTTGGTTTAGGGTTAGTTGCATGTAATTATGCATAATTTATAGTTATTACTATAGTAAGTACATGTAACTTGTAACAAAGACACTGTAAAATAAAGTGTTACCTTTATTTTTTAACCGGAAATTCCTTGAAAAAGAAGAAAACTGAGTAGAAATGTACAGTGGTAAGAAAAGGTATGCAGAATCTGTGAATTTTCTTTAACAAAATAAGAGAGATCATACAAAATGCATGTTATTTATTATTTGGCACTGTCCTGAATAAGATCTTTTGCATAAAAAATGTTTACATATACATATAGTCCACAAGACAAAAAAATAGATGCATTTATAAAAATGACACCCGTTCAAAAGTTTTTGAACCATTGATTCTTAATACTGTCGTTACCTGGATGATCCACGGCTATTTTTTGTTTGTTTGTTTGTTTTGTGATGGTTGTTCATGAGTCCCTTGTTGTCCTGAGCAGTTAAACTGCCTAATGTTCTTCAGAAAAATCCTCCAGGTCCCGAAGATTCATCAGTTTTCCAGCCTCTTTTGCATATTTGAACTCTTTCCAGCAGTGACTATGATTTTGAGATCCATCTTTTCACACAACTATTAAAAAAAAGGTTCAAACATTCACTGATGCGCCAGAAGGAAACAAAATGCCGGGGGGTGAAAACTTTTGAACAGAATAAATATGTCTAAAACATTTTATTATTTTGTTTAAATATCAATTTATCACCTTTAGTACTCCCTTCAGAAGCAACAGAAGATCCTTGCATGTTTCCCGGAAGACAAATTAAGTACAATTTACCTTGATCTTCAAATACAAAAAGTTTTCACCCCCCAGCTTAATGCATCGTGTTTCCTTCTGGAGCATCAGTGAATGTTTCGACCTTTTTCAATAGTTATGTTTGAGTCCCTCAAATGTCTTTAGTGTGAAAAGATGGATCTCAAAATCATGCAGTCACTGCTGGAAAGGGTTCAAATATGCAACAAAACTGAAGATTTTTCTGAAGAGCATTCTGAAGAACAACAGTTTAACTGCTCAGGGCAAACAAGGGACTCAAGAACAACCATCACAAAACAAAAAACGTTGTGGATCATCCAGGGACCGACACACAGTGTTGAGAATGGTACATAAACTTTTGAACAGGGTCTTTTATTTTAAACAGAATTTTATAAATTCTGCTACTCTTTTGTCTTGTGGACTATATATTTAAACATCTTGTATGTAAAATATCTTATTCAGGTACTTTATACAGTACTTTTAAAAAAAACATGCATTTTGTATGAATTCTCTTATTTTGTTAAAGGTCCCGTTCTTCGTGTTCTTTTGAAGCTTTGATTGTGTTTACAGTGTGCAATATAACATGTGTTCATGTTTCGCGTGTAAAAAAACACAGTATTTTTCACACAATTTACTTATCTGTATACCGCTGTTTTCACTCTCCTAAAAACGGCTGATGACTTCCTTGTTCTATGAAGTTCCTCCTTCAGAAATACGTAACGAGTTCTGATTGTGCCAGCGGTTCCTGTGTTGTGATTCGACAGCAGCTTAGCACAAGTTGTACGGAAAGGTCACGCCTCTTAACGGGAGATGTATGTGATCAATGATCTCTACAGCGTCCCTGGGAAAGCCAAACAAAGGTGATTTGACTCCGGGATGAAAATAACAGCGTCTCGACGACATGGCGACAAACACACTCAAGCTACACTTCCTTTTCTCCACGCGACACGTCCTCTTCTCCGCGTGGGACAGCAACAAGACCACGCCCCCTTTTTCGCGTATTCTTGTGGGCGGAGGTTAGTCTGTTCTACTGACTGACGTAATTAATGTAGGAAGTACCAGGATGTAGTCCAAGCCAGCCGTTCGCTGTAGGCTTTGAAAGGGAACTTCTGTTAAATAAAATATCTCGCTTGGCATTGAACTTTGAGCTTTATACACTAACTAAAGTTTGAACAGTGGGATCACGAAGAACGGGACCTTTAAAATTATTCACATTTTCACAGATTCTGCAAGGGGTTCACATATTTTTCATTGCCACTGTCTTTTAAAAAAGTTGCTTTTAATTGCTTTAAAAGTCACCCTGACAACTGTATTAGCAAGAGATCAGGCCGCTCTTAGATCAGCGGGCTAAAATTAGACCTGGTCCATGAGGTTTAGACGCCGCCAACACGTTCACCGTTTGTTGTTGTTATGTCTGCAACGGTTTACAGTCAAAGCCTAGGACCCCGTTCGATTAGCATAATGTCAGGAAAATGAAAAGCCATTGGGTGACAACTAACTGGATTAAGGAAGCTTGAATGAGGAGCTGCCCGGAGTGTAACCAACGGTGATGTGAGAGGGATTTCCCTTTGTCGGCTCTGCCTGTGCTTTCCTGGCCCTCCAGCTAATCCTCAACTATTCTCACCAACGACCTTGGGCTCAATGCTAATCTGACCGTAGAGAGAGTGAGAGAGAGCGAGAGAGAGAAAGTCTACCTATCTTTAAACCTTCAGTGGCTTATTCTGCCCGTGTTATGGGGAGTTTGGATGAAGAACAGCGTCTGTCTAATGGTAAGTTCCTAACTTCTCTGAAAACTTTGAATTTGCTTTTCATTTTCAAAAGTCATTGTATGGTGTTTTTGAAGTTCTTTTAGTTGTCCATTGGTAAAATGTTGTATCTGGCTTGTGTATACAGCAAAGTTGATGTTACCTAGAGAGCGTTGTGAATCCATTAAGCATCACAAAGATGCAGGAGAGAAGTGTAATGGTTTGCTATTTTATTTTTGGGTGAACTAACCCTTTAAATCCTTCACTCTCAGAAGGTACAAAAGCTGTCACTGGGGCAGTATCCTTTCAAAAGGTACTAATATATATATATATATATTAGGGTACTGCCCCATTGACAGTTTTTGTACATTTTTCATACACCAACATTCATTATGAATCCATGATTCATGTATGACCAAGTAATTATCTAAAAAAAAAAAAATTTGAATTCTGTCATTAATTGCTCACCCTCATGTCGTTCCAAACCTGTAAGACCTTCGTTCATCTTCAGAACACAAATAAAGATATTTTTGATGAAATCTGAGAGCTTTCTGACCCCTCCATAGACAGCTATTTAATTAACACTTTCAAGGCCCAGAGAGGTAAAAACATCGTTAAAATCGTCCATGTGACTCCAGTGGTTCAACCTTAATTTTATGAAGCGATGAGAATACTTTTTGTGTGCAAAAACAAACAAAAATAACGATTTTATTCAACAATTTTTGTTCTAGCCTGTGCCAGCCTCCTACGCAGTTTAGGTTGTAAATACAGTGCTCACGTGAACAGCATCGGCTGCCATAGAACTCGAAAGCGTTCTGCACTGTATTTACAACGTAAACTGCATTAGAGGCTGGCACAGGCTAGAACGAAATAGTTGAATAAAGTCGTTATTTTTGTTTGTTTTTATAAGATATAATAGTCATATTAAAAAAGTCCTGGCTAATCCAAGCATTATAATGGCGTTGACTTGATGGGTCGTTTTTGAAGTCCATAAAATTGCATCTATCTGTCATAAAAGTGCTTCACACGGCTCCGGGGGGTTAATAAAGGCCTTCTGAAGCAAAGTGATGCGTTTGTGTAAGAAAATTATCCATATTTAAAACTTTACAGACTAAAATAGATAACTTCCGGTGGTCAGCAATGCGCGAGTCGATTTGCGCTAAAAGAGTAACCCCCGACGCTACGTTTTGTTGTCGCTTCTGCGTTCGTCAATACGCATGATTCAAGGGTTCAAAGGTCAGGGGCTACTCTTTCGTCGCAAATCGATGCGTATGGCAATCCGCCGGAAGTTAGCCATTTTAGTCAAGGGGTTAATCCAGCACCCTGAAAGCATACCTTCCATAGGGGCAGCCATTGCTAACCAAGCCATCACCTGCTATTAGCATTCCATTGACTCCCATTCATTTTGGCGTCACTTTGACAGCAAATAACTTAACATCTGAGGCGTTTAAAGACTCCATTTGTCCATTGTTTATTTTTAAAGAAACACGGCAACGTATAAAAGGCTATATTACCTTGAATCTTACACTATCGCCCCGTAGAAGCCGTTTTTGTAAAAATAGGCTAACGATTTGCATAACCACGCGACTCTGTAACACAGTAGAGAAATTACCGTATAGACCCGTATAGACAGAAGGAAAAGCTCGCAGGCAATCTTTTACTGTCTATGAGGCAATTTATTAAAATAAATAAATACTATGCAAAATGACAAAATAATTAATCAGAATACTTACCAAAAGTTGCTCACGTTCTCCGTCACTGCAAGATTCGGTGATTCAGATTTCACTTTGCACAACTACTAGAGGACTTACAACAGTCAGACAGGTTGATCATGTCACATCTACGTCGTCAAGCTCCGGTGCTCAGGTGGAACTGGAAGTGAGTGCTTCTAATTGACTTCAATTTTCTCAGTTAAAGTCTATGGGGTCGCTTTTACTGTCTATGATTTTAGTCTATAAAGTTTTAAATATGCATATTTTTCTTACACAAACGCATCAATTCGCTTCAGAAGGCCTTTATTAACCCCCCAGAGCTGTGTGGATCAGTTATATAACGGACAGATGCACTTTTATGGACTTCAAAAATGACCCATCAAGTCAATGCCCTTATAATGCTTGGATTAGCCAGGACTATTTTCTTTTAAATATAAATCCGATTTTATTTGTCTGAAAGAAGAATGTCATATACCTGACTTGAGGGTGAGTAAATCATGGGCTAATTTTCATTTTTGGGTGAACTAACCCTTTAATTTGTTCCAAAGATGAACAAAGGTCTTATGGGTTTGGAACGACATGAGTGTGAGTAATTAATGACAGAATTTTCATTATTGGGTGAACTAACCCTTTAACGTGCATTGAATGTGAATGATATAATGTATGTGCAGGGCTTGACATTAACTTTTTTGCTCTCCAGCCACTCTGGCTAGTGGTTTTCAAGTTACTATCCACTCAGCATTTTCACTGGCCACAATTTTACTGCTTGGAAATTACATTTTATATGATTAAAGTTGACTTTGGCATGCTTAAATTACTTGATTTTGAGTCATTTTACTTGATTTAGAAGATTTAAAACCCTTTCAAACTTTCAATGCAGAGTGACCACCCAAATCAAGACTACATATGTACTGGTGTGCAGGTGGGCAAGGAGTGGGCAATATGGCTAATATGATACATTTTATATACAAGTTATTTGTGTTAGGCTATGTAAAATAACAAAGAAGCAAATTACAAAAACAATAGTTAATTTCTCTAAAAAAAGATACAGTTACAAGGCTGGGCAAGTTTATTTGTATAGCACATTTCATACACAGTGGCAATTCAAAGTGCTTTACACAGAAAAGAAGTTAAAATATTCGTAAGTGAATAAAATAAAAATAAAAAATATATATAGTATAACAGTTGTAATGGGAATTAAAAGAAATAAAAAAAATAAAGAACAAAATAAAAAATAATAATACAAAATAAAAAGTATAATTAAAACTAAAAATGTGTTTTGAGTCTGGATTTGAAAGTGGCTACTGTTGGAGCACATCTGATCTGTTCAGGAAGCTGGTTCCAGCTAGGGTTGCCACCTTCAGTGTGGCAAAATAAGGGACACCCATTCACGACCCCCCCCCCCCCCCCTCCCCCCGACCCCCCCAAAAAAAAACTTAATAATTTTAACATTGACAACTTGACAGATCAATAATAAACCATAAGAAAACATGAGATCAAGTATGTGAACTTGCAACAGAACACATTTTATATTATTATATTTACATTATATTATTTATTTGATTATTTTATTTATTTCTAAAGAACTCTTTAGAGCCTATTTGGTGCAGGGATAGTTCACCCAAAATGAAAATTCTGTCATCATTTACTCGCCCTCATGATGTCCAAACCTGTATGAGTTTCTTTGTTCTGCTGAACACAAAAGAAGATATTTAGAAGAAAGTTTGTAACCAGGCTGCTTTGGGGGCACCATTGACTTCCATAGTAATCTTCCTATGTGTTCAACATAACAAAGAAATGTATACATGTTTGGAACCACTTGAGGGTGAGTAAATGATGACAGAATTTTCATTTTTGGGTGAACTGTCCCTTTAAGCAGTCATTCTGAACCAGTAATCACTTTTTTGAATTTCAAAATGTTTTATATTTTTATTAATTTACTTAAATTATGACTATATTATGTAATTATTTGTCCCATTTTTATCTAAATATTTTTTTAAATGTCAAACTTTATATGACAGGATTATTTATTATGTATGATTAATATAGCCTAGCTAAATTATAAATTAATAATAACATTTATTAGGCTATAATCTATTAATTACCCTGTCTAAAAAATAATAAATAATAATTCTGTCTGCCAAGCTCTGATAATGTATGGAATATTATATTAATATATTATCCATTAAAAAAACTATAGGCCTATACCTTTAGAAGCACGGATGTGTCTGTCAGCGCTGCTGCTTGAAGTCAGACAGTCTGAGACACTGAAATGCTTCTCATAAAGTGTGCAGTTGGCCTGAAGTTCATCATGAGTTACTGGACAGACCCATTGATACCTTTTTGATATTCAGCTCTATGAGATCTTGCGTTCAAACGGTGGACGCGACGCGAGCTCGACATGTTTTTAAAAAAACGTGCAAGTTTGCAGGCACACTGGCACAGCGCTTGTTCTCGAGACTTTGGCAACCAAGCCGCTAAAACGCAATCACGCACAAATGAGCTCCTGTACTACCTATTGTGAAATTGATTTCTTTATATTTGCTATCAGTATTCTCCACACTGCAACATCCGTATGTTTATCGAACTATGTGTGGACCTATGTAATACGGGACGCGTCATTTTGCTTGTAAATACGGGACGGGTGGCAACCCTAGGCTGACATAATAGCTAAAAGCAGACTCTCCTTGCTTTGAGTGAACCCTTGGTATTTCTAATTGACTTGATCCTGATGATCTGAGTGATCTGTTGGGTTTGTACTTAATCAGCATGTCTGCAATGTATTGAGGTCTTAGGTCATTGAGTGATTTATATACAAGTAATAGTACTTTAAAATTGATCCTAAATGTAACTGGAAGCCAGTGTAAGACCTGAGGACTGGTGTGATATGGTCATATTTTCTGGTTCTGCTCAGGATCCTGGCAGCAGCGTTCTGTATGAGCTGCAGCTGTCTAATGGTCTTTTTGGGAAGGCCAGTGAGAAGACCATTACAATAGTCCAACCTACTGGTGATAAAAGCATGAACGAGTTTCTTTAAGTCTTGCTTGGAAACAAAGCATCTAATTCTTGCAATATTTTTCAGATGATAATAGGCTGATTTAGTTATTGCTTTGACATGACAACTGAAACTCAGGTCTGACTCCAAAATCACACCAAGATTCCTGACTTGATTTTTTGTTATTAGACCTTTAGCCTCAAGATATGCGTTCACCTTGAGAATTTCATCTTTGTTTCCAAATGTAGTGATTTCAGTTTTGTCTTTGTTTAACTGAAGAAAGTTTTGGCACATCCAACTGTTAACTTCATCAATGCATTTACATAGAGAGTCAATGGGGCTGTAGTCATTAGGTGATAGGGATCTGGGTCTAAGTAGATCTGGGTGTTGTCAGCATAGCTGTGGTAAGCAATTGTTATTTTTCATTATTTGGAGTGGCAGCATATACAGGTTGAATAGGAGTGGTGCAAGAATTTACCCTTGTGGGACTCCGCATGTCATGGATGTCCACTCAGACTTATGGTCACCTATACTCACATAATAATCTCTCCCTTCTAAGTATGACCTGAACCATTTGAGGACCATTCCAGAAAGCCCAACCCAATTTTCTAGCCTGTCAAGAAGTATGTTGTGGTCAACAGTGTCGAATGCAGCACTGAGGTCGAGTAGTACCAGAATTGATGTTTTGCCTGTATCTGTGTTGAGGCGAATATCATTTATTATCTTTATGAGCGCTGTCTCTGTGCTGTGATGCGGTCGGTAACCAGATTGAAAATTGTCAAAGTATCCGTTTGAGCTCAAGAATTTGTTCAGCTGACTGAAAACAACTTTTTCAATGATCTTGCCTAAAGGAAGATTTGAGATTGGTCTGTAGTTGCTTAATATGGTGTTATCCAGGTTTCTCTTTTTCAGGAGAGGCTTAACTACTGCGGTTTTAAGGGAGTTTGCAAAAGTCCCAGAAAGAAGTGAGGCGTTTACCACTTCTAAGAGATCTGCTTCTAAACAGTTAAACACACTTTTGAAAAAAGAAGTGGGGAGTGTGTCCAAGGCGCAGGTTGATGTTTTAAGGTGCTGTACCGTTTCTTCTAAATTTTACCATCAATTGCTTCGAAGTCAGTCATAGTAACTTTCTGAGGTTGTGGTCTGATCTGACTCACCCCAGAGCAACTCAAGGATGTGCTGACCGCCTTTCTGATATTATTGATTTTCTCGGAGAAGAAGGAAGCAAACTCACTGCATTTGCTGTCTGAGAGCATTTCATTGAGAATGTGACTCGGTGGGGTTTGTTAGTCTCTCGACAGTACACTCTAAAAAAAAAAGGTTCTATATATGGCACCAAAAATGGTTCTTAGCTCGTAATCATAGGGGAACCTTTTTTAATGCTATATAGTCAGTGCTTCAGTGGTTCTTCAGAGGTTCTTCACTGGTTCTTTGACTAAGGTGCTATATAGCACCTCTGAAGAACCACTGAAGCACCAAAATTGGTGCTATATAGCACTAAAAAAGGTTCCCCTATGATTACGAGCCAAGAACCATTTTTGGTGCCATATAGAACCTTTTTTTTTTAGAGTGTAGCAAAAAGAGTGCGTGTGTTGTTTATGTTTCTGTTTATAATATTTGAAAAGAAGGTATGTCTAGCTTTGTCTAGTTCCACATTGAAAGCACGAAGACTGTCTTTATAGATGTTATAATGGACTACAAGTTTTGTCTTTCGCCACATGCGTTCAGATTTCCTGCATTGTCTTTTCATTAATTGCACTGCTGTTGAGTTTCTCCAAGGTGCTTTTTGTTTGCCACTCTTTTTTCTGACTTTCACAGGAGCAATATCATCAATTACACTCTTAACTTTTGAGTTAAAAGAGTCAAGGAGAAAATCAACAGAGTCTGCAGATATGCTTGGTGTTAGAGATATAGCCTTCATAAACAGCACACTAGTGTTCTCATTTAAGCATCTCTTTTTGACAGAGACAGATCTAGTTTCAATGGCAGGAGAGATTGATATATCAAAGAAAATACAGAAATGATCAGACAGTGCCACATCCTTAATAACTATCGATTAAATGTTTAGCCCCTTACTGATAAGTAAATCTAGAGTGTGTCCACGATCATGTGTGGGTCCGTGTACATGTTGTGTCAAATCAAAAGTGTTAAGAACAGTCATGAGATATTTTGTTGTACTGGATTCAGCATTGTCAATGTGAATGTTGAAATCCCCAGCAATAGCAAAACAGTCATACTCAGATGAGATTGCTGATAACAGCTCTATAAAGTCCTCAATAAAGGCCGGATAATATTTTGGAGGCCTATAAAAAATGATAAGCAGGATGCATGGAGCACCTTTTAGCACAATGCCCAGATATTCTAGAGACAAACAGTCACCAAATGATACTTGCTTACATTGATAGACATCTTTAAATAGAGCAGCGACACCCCCACCCCTCCTGACTGCTCTGCAGACACTCATAAAAGTAAAGTTAGGAGGGGCTGTTTCATTGAGGACTGTTGCACTGCAGCTGTCTTCTAGCCACGTTTCATTTAGAAGCAAAAACTCTAGGTTGTTTGTGGTTATTAAGTCGTTGACTAGAAATGATTTGTTTTTAAGTGAACGGATGTTTAAAAGTGCTAACTTAACAGTATTTATTCAAGTAGTAATATTAGTTTGACAAGTAACAGGCCGCAGATTAGATGGGTTTGCCATACGGCCTGAGAAGACCTTAGACTTTCTATCATGTAACAGAACAGAAATAGAGAAAGAGACAGGCACACTGTTGCTGTTAACGTAGCGAGGACCCACAATGCATCACTGAGAGCTGGTATCAGTTGTTTTTGGTGCAGATGGAGGAGGGTAGATTATTTCATATGTATACATTTATTTAACACATGTAGTTGTTTGATTAACATTAATGACATTGTAACGAGTATGATACAGTGTGGCCCCTTTAAGAGTGTGGATTATTTTATAACATTTAGTTATTTTGTTTTATTAAGTAATGCTGTGGACGGAATGGAGTTTGTGACGCACTCTTGTGAGAGTTTTGCAGGGAATAAAGTGTGAGCTGTTTAATGTTGATCGCCTCCGTGTTTGCATCAACTCCAGTTCTGTAAAAAAAAAAAAAAAACTCCAGTTACGTTAAGTGAGCTATCCCTATTTTCATTCGTACACAACGTGTTACAACGTTATATTCTGCATCCAGTTATTACCCACCTGTTTACGTACACTTAAGCCATAACTGACTGTGTTCATGCGAGATACTCCACACGACGGAAATTTTGACATCTATGTGCGTGACTGTGTGTATTTGACTATTCAGGCACAAGGAGAACTGATCACGCGTGCGACAGAAAGAGAGAGCATGCGCACGCGAGAAAGCGCTTCTGTTGTGTGTCATTTAGCGCGATTATGCCTATCCCGCCTTCACTAACTGCAAGTTAATCGATAAAGAATTGTAATTGAATTGTAATTTTATGAATTATATTCAACCAGCCAAAGTGGCTAGTGGGAGTGGCTGCTTTACCCACCACAGCTGAAATCTACCCATGTCAAGCTCTGTGTATGTGCATGCAATTGTTGCAAATATGCATATGCATTCATGTTCATATTAAAAGTAGTTCTTCATGTAAATTTGCATAACAGTTTCAAGAGTAAATAAGAAGCTGTTTCCGTCTTTTACTCTCAAGAAGGACAACGCTAACTCAAACAAACTCAGTCTCCTGTCTGTATTGTTCTGTCAGTGTCACTTCAGTGATTTATCCCATATCCTGCATGTCTCCGTCTCTCTCAGCTTGCGGTTGCTCAGGTATGAACGGCCTCGTGTGCAGCAGTCATGCTCTGTGAGGAGTCATCAGCTGGGCTCAATGCTGCGCTGGATTCTCTGGTTCTGGTGAAACCTGATACGGAGACCTTCACAGATCCTGTGCAGGAAGTCATTCACTGTAGCACTGATGTTTCCTCTGTGATCCCTGCACATGTGGGCATCAGGTGGGTCTAAGCCATTCCATGTGGGCCAAATTCCCATTAGACATTGGTGACGTAAATATGTGCAGTCATTTGTTCATATTCATCTGATGTCAGAAAGTTGCAGAAAGATGACATTATGGACAGCTATGGAAGCTGTATAAAAATAAACAAATTTGCAACATTAAATATTTGGGGTTTGGTAAGATTTTTTATGTTTTTGAAAAAAAGTCTCGTGTATGGAAACTTGCGAGATATAAACTCGAAAATATGTTCTAATATGTCCAGATTACATTCATACTAAATCGAACATACTTACACTTAAATACTCATACTTAAATCGACCAAACTCGCAATTGGGAGAAAAAAAAAAGTCAAAAGGTCATACACAGGCAAGCAGTCCAAACAGGCAAACAAGACAGGAGAGACGGGCAAAAGGGTAATCCACGGAACGGGCAAGTAATCCAAAACACCAAGAGACAAGAAACCAGGGAAAACGCTCAGAAATGCAGTAATACAACAAACAAGACTTCACAGTGAGTGACAGGGTGAACAGGCTAGATATAGGCAGAGGTAATGTGGTAAAAAGTGATGTGTCGTTCGTGAACGATTCGTTCATTTTGAACGAATCTTTAATATGACTCGAGAACAACGGGTTGTCTCAGAGAGCAATTCGTTCATTTTGTGTTGACTGCGCATGCGCAACATCCCATATGTTCTGTACAGGAAACAGAATCGATTAGTTCACCAGTCTCGAGTCTTCGGGTTCGAGTCATTCGTTTATCAAGTCTCAGACCCATAGGCAAGGCAATGCAGTCACTGGAAACAGAAAAGATGAGTTCATCTCTCGAGTCTTCTCGTTAAAATCGTTCGTTCAAGTCCCCATAGGCTGAATGCAGAAACAGTTCATCTCTTGAGTCTTGTTCTTTTGTCATGTGACGTGACAGCCGTGTTGGATACAGAAATTAGTTCATTCCTTTACAGTCTATGGTTAATTCACAATTCCTTACAAACAAGTGAGGTGTTTTTTTTAATGTTTGTTTAGTTCAGTTTTTTTTTAGCTAGTTTATTTGATTTTCCTATGAAGCCTGGACACATTGGGTTGTTCAGAACGGATAGGCATAACAAATGTTTATTGCACATAATAAATATATTACAGCATGCAGTCAATAATACGACTGTAATGTTGTATATGTTGCGAGACACTGAACCGGGAAGCGGTCATGTGAAAAAAGAACGAACAACTTGAACAAGAAGACTCGAGAGATGAACTAATCAATTCTGTTTCCACACGCATGTATTGTAAATGAGGCTGTCACGGCCCAGATCAGACATGATGACGGAACTAACGGCTCATACCCGAAGACACAAGTGTGAACTAAACTTTCCAGGGAACAGACGTGATTAAATGTGAAGTGACAAAAGAAATAACGATTTGGATCGGGAGGTGAGGTGAACTAACAGACTGCATACATAGAATGAAGCAAGCCAAGCAATTAATTAATAATTTCTTTCTCAAAGTTTGGCCATGGCTGCATTAGCTTATAGTTTATTTTTTATTCCAAAAGTACTAAATGTGTTGAAAAATGTAGCATGTAACATTTTAATTAGATTCTGCTGAAATGAACGAAATGACTTGAAAAAAGATTTGTTCATTTTGCTGAACAAGATTCAAAGATCCGAGTCAGTAAAATGATCCAAACTTCCCACTTCTAGTGCTAAATGAGACACAGGTGTAAACAATGAGTGCTGATGAGTCCGGGCAAAGGATGATGGGTAATGTAGTTCTTGATGAAGTGACAGTCCAGGTGGAGTGCCCTCTGGTGGTAATGACGGGCACTCTCACTGGTGAATTGTGACACTTCCATACTTATGCTCACCAAGGCTGCATTTATTATTTCTTTATAACAGGAAAATTGTGAAATATTATTGCAATTTTAAACACCTGTATTCTATTTTAATGTTTTAAAATGTATTTCTGTGACACCAAAGCTGAATTTTCAGCAGCCATTACTTCAGTCTTCAATGTCACATGATCCTTCAGATTTTTCAGTTTTTGCTGTTTTTTTTTTTATAGAAATGAAAAGAAAGTTCAAAAGTATTTAGTATTACATTATTAGCCCAACTACGTTTTTGCATGCTAACTAATATCATTGTCGAACATTACCTATGTGTTAGCGCTGTATCCACAAGGCTATGGCAACTTAGCGAGTAAATCTATAAAAATCATTTGACCAACCATACTTCATACCAGTGTTAATTTTGACAGCACATTTATATTTAGTTTTAGTCATAGTCTTTTGACTATAACATTTTAGGCATCTAAATTGTTTTAGTTTTAGTCTAGTTTTAATTGACTATAATAAGATTTTAGTAGATTCAATAGATTAAAATTTAGTACTTGTGGTCTGGCATCTGAGAGGCAGCTTTCTGTGTGCACTTTCGTGTCGTCACACTTTTTCAGACTTATCCATGTCTGCGCTTCTGAATTTTAATTTTTAATTATGACTATGGTTGCGCGCACTGCATCTGGGAACTGCCGCCTTCTATTTTGCCATCAATTGATTGGTGTTCAAAAAATACTTGGAAATCATTGAACTTCATGTGATCCTAAAAGAGTGATTACTGATAGGCTGTCTGCAAAAAAACAAAACAAAAAAAGGATTCACGTTTTAAAGAAGAAAACAAATCATCCACTGTCTTTCAAAGCGGCTACGACTTTCTACTTCGAAGGCCTTGATAGAAATGTAGTGGAGTAAAAAGTACGATATTTGTCTTTCAAATGTAGTGAAGTAAAAGTAATAAGTTTCCAGAAAAAATACTACTCAAGGAAAGTACAGATACTCAAAAAGTGTACTTAAGTACAGTATTCAAGTAAATGTACTTAGTTACTGTCACACACACACCTGGAGCAGTGGGCATTTTTGCTGTGGTGCCCGGGAGCGATTGGGGATTATAGGTGCTTTGCTCAAGGGCACCGCAGTCACTTCCTGCCTGTATTGGGAATTGAACCAGCAACCTTTAGGTTACCAATCAGTCTCTAACCATTACGCCACGACTGCTCTAAATGTACAGTCTTATAGTCTGCACATTTCAACAACCATCTACATCATGTGATTTGGAGTCGTCTGTAATCTTATTGTTTTCTGATGGATATCCTGGTCTCTCTTTTCAGTCTGAACAGCGAGGAGCCGTTCTGTCGTATCTGCCATGAAGGCAGCAGTGCGGGAGATCTGTTATCACCCTGTGAGTGTGCGGGGTCTCTGGCGATGGTGCACCGTGTTTGTCTGGAGCACTGGCTCACGGCCTCTGGCACCAGCCACTGTGAGCTCTGCCACTTTGAATTCACTCTGGAGAGACTTCCTAAACCGCTCACAGAGGTACAGTACAATTAGCAGTAGTGCTTTTGAATGATTTGAATCCTCTATTCACTTAAAAAAATATATCAATATTTTTTTATTTTAGTACTTAATTGACTGTGTGTACTGTAGCTGACATGAAAGTAGATGGAGATGATGGTGTAGCGGTCCCATGTTGATAATCCTAAATGTGAAAATGCGAAATGTGAACAATTAATGTTGCTATGGAAATGCAGATATTGTCCGATCTCAGCTGGCACATAATTCACTACAAGTCTGCAATCTGCCCTCGCAAGAGTTTTTTTCATATATATTATAATATTATAATATATTATAATATTTATTTTCATAAAGAGGTCTAAAACTGCAAATGGATATATAGTAACATACACTCCGCAATAGTCACAATGAATGTGTTTTAAGCAACATTATCAGCCTCCGTTCTCATGGAGTCACTCACTCTTGAGTCCCTGCCTCACTTTAAGGAGCGCCGCAGATTTTGGCAGGTCTGCTTTACCTCTGCTTCTTTTAAACACTAATCCACTTAGCAGAAAAAAGATTAGATGAGGAACATATCCCTGTCACTGCAGAGGCCGGACGGGGACATACCGCTTTATTAATGTCCTTATCTCATGTTTGGGCTGGAGGACGGGAAGATGACACTAGAGTCCATGTGCATCACAACATGTTGAGCCACAACAAACCTTGCATGCCCTATGAATGAATGCTGTCTGTGCCTTGCACTAAAGTTAGAGAACAAGCATTATTATGATGGATACGAATACACATTATAACTGTCTGATAACTGATACGCAGTACTGATTTTCATAAGTTTTACTTCTGCATGATCAATTGACTACAACAATAAAATCTATCTATCTATCTATCTATCTATCTATCTATCTATCTATCTATCTATCTATCTATCTATCTATCTATCTATCCATCCATCCATCCATCCATCCATCCATCCATCCATCCATCCATCCATCCATCCATCCATCCATCCATCCATC
>CM042239.1:19767394-19812394 GCA_023566225.1 Romanogobio albipinnatus
TGTGTAATACCCCTCAGTCTAATCAGCTGTTTTTCATGGCTCTAGTGGTTCACTACACCTTCCATGCAGCAACAGAGGCGGACGCTATGTGGGGACGCAATCTGTTTCCTGTTCATCACACCATTAGCGAGTCTGTCGGGATGGCTGTGTGTGCAGGGAGCCATGGATCTGTACTACAGCAACGGCATGGAGGCCATCGGACTCATAGTTCTCACACTGACACTGTTCACCATTTACTTCTTCTGGACTGTTGTAAGTTCACTCTTGTTTTCAGTCGAGCTAAATGAAAGTGCACAATTACTGCGGTGTTCTACTTGGAGCTTTTCACATCCTCTGAATTTTGCACTTCTATGGCAACACTATCAACGGCAAAACAAGTCAGGTGGTATAAGTCGGAGCTCTCAAGAGTTTATAGGTTGTAATTACAATTCTACAAGGACATGAACGCTTTTTTACACATCGGAATCTCATAATTAGGGTAATTTCAACATGGCGTAAACACACCTAGGCTGCATCTGAAAACTTAGGCAGCTGACCTGTTGCCTCGTTGCCTTATCAGACAATGACTCTGCAGGCAGTGTATGTGCATGGTAAGGGACCTCACGAAACTGAATTTTCGGATTTTAGGACTTCTGAGGCAGCCTAACAGTTTAATGATCTACAGCAAAATAGAGTGAACTAAACAAATATTTATTGACTACATTAGTAATTTCTCACTAGAAATGACATCAGAAGTGGAAAATGCTGGTTAAAAACGTACATTTACACAGAAACTGACCAGCAAACGCAACTTTTGGACGCCATCTTTTTTTTCTATCTCAACTGTCACAGGATTGTGGAATATCAAAGGCAGTGAAGGATACAAATGCCTTCAAAACTCGATCAGATGAAGGTATCTCAGGAGACAGGAAGTGAAGCTAACATTAGATTCAGACGTGCCTTGGTGCCTTCCTGCCTTGAAATGTGTCCTCCGAAGGCAGCATTTTCCAGGTTTCGGATGCAGCCCTAGACATTTTTATTTGCAGTGTATGGAGCCTCGAAAGGGACAAAAAAAAAATGAGATAGAAGAATAAAATATATTTCAAAACTTTTGCATTCTCTCGCAAAACTTTCGTGTTCCCACTCCATGATGGGTAGGCACGATAGAATCTGGACTATGGTAAACAAAAAATCTGTAAAAGAGTAATTAAAAAAGGCAAATGACAATAAAATGGTTCTAACTTTTCTGCATAATCTTCCTTTTTACCGCAGGTATCCCTCCGTTACCACATTCACCTTTTCAGGATGTGGAATGCGACGAATCCCAGTGTCCGGCTACAGGTTCCCCGCCCTGTGAAGACACAGCAGACACAAAAACATCTAACAATGCACTTCCTGTGCAAATACAATAAGAAGGAGACCATGGTATAATGCCGACAACAGCATCAGGAATAAACAAAGCCCAACGGCTATTTCAGACACCCTGATTTCATCTTGATTTGTGTGAAGCCCTGATTTAGTCACGCTGATTTGGAGAGACATTCTAATTTGGGACTCACACACTGAATTGAAGCGAAGCCCTAATTTGGAGTGATATCATCAGGGATGAGAGTGATTTGGAGTGAGGCCCTGATATTGAGTGACATCTTTCATTTAGAGCAACACCCTGATTTGGAGCAACGTCCTGATTTGAAGTGGTGTTTCAACTTTTTACTTGTCTTTACTTGTGTTTTTAAATAATGGAAAACTTTAAAGAAGGCACTTTTCAGTCATGAAATTTCATCGAAACATCGGAAAAGCATGTCAAACCACTGGAAAAGAACATGCCTTCATAAATAAACCAGAGAACAAGAGTGTTGAGATGATAATAATTGAGCTATTTATACCTGCAGGTTTTACTTTTCAATTGTTTCATAATTATTCAGAAGAACATATCTAGGTGAACGTACAAAGGTAAGACAATCATATATGAAGATCATTTCATTACTGTTTGCTTTATCATGGAAAAACTGGAATTTTCCCCATGAAAACAGGAAAAATGTGAACATTTAACCGTATTTTAATCATTTGATGAGCAGAATTGAAAAGACTAAAACAAATTTGCTTTCAAATCGTGTAACGCTTTGTGCATTATAAAATTCACATCAGAAAATCCAACCCAGGATGCATTAACTTGATCAAAAGTGACAGTGAAGATATTTAATATGTAATGTAATAAACAATTTCTGTTTCAAATAAATGCTTTTCCTTTTTATTTTCAGGATTCTTTGATGAATTGAAAGTTCAATGCATCATATCATGGTTTCCACAAAAATATCAGCGCAACTGTTTTCAACATTTATAATAATATAAAAATATATATTTTGAGCAGCAAATCAGCATATTATATATATGCAGCTTTATACCACAGGAATAAATGACATTATAAAATGTATTCAAATTCAAAATAGTTATTTTAAATTCTAATAATATTACACAATATTAGCCTACCGTTTTTACTGTTGGCATTAAAGACTTCTTTCAAAAACAAAATATTTTGTGTTAATGAATTCATAACGATTCAGTTTGCCACAAGCTAAAATAGTTATGAATTATCAATTCAGTTAAAATTAATACACTTTCTTTAGGCAAGTTGATTAAATTTCTCTTTTAATATTAAGAAACATTGTTTTACTCTTCTGGTATGCCTAAATGTTGTGGACATACTTTGATTCCTATTGTGAAAGTGAGAAACAAGCAAGCTTTTTACCCTTACATTTTTCTCTCTGCAGGGTTAGGGTGTTTTCCCCACAGAGATCTGAATCAATCATTCAGAGAGTTAGCTGGCTAGCTCTCCCCATTTCAATCCTGTCAGAACACAAATCTGTATTCAGTTTCAGTGAGGTGAATGGGTCTGCAGTCAGAAAAAGAGCAGTGACTCTTCTTCATGCTTTAAGATGATTTATAAACAACGAATATAGTCCATGTAAGGCTAATGTGCACAACATAGGAAATTACATCGCCTACAAGCGAAGTAGACATACACTATAGGTTAGATTGGTTTATCAAATCACAAGTTTTACCCATTAGCAAAATGGGTAGCAGTAAATCATAATATGCTAGAACCGTGCAACACTGCTATTGCAGTCATTGTTCTATAATTGCATCATGTGCACAGTAACAGCTCAGAGCCTAGAGAACACTTTTCTTTTTTAGGCATTTTAAGAATAAATCTGATTAGAAATGTTCGTCGCCAGGCCACCATGCAACAAAGTGTGGTGTTAATAATGACAAAAGCATCTGCAGTAAATAAGTAACGAATAAAGACCTCTCCGTCGTTTAGTTGAAATATGTGGTGCAGCTGTGCATAAGCTCGAGTCGTGCATTATTATGTTCATGGAAACCACCAACTTTGATAATTGCAGTGAACACAAAACAGCAATGGCCAATAAATGTCAACAGAGGGCGCTGATCAGCCGTAACATTGTGCTTTAAATAAGTTAAAGGTGCCTGGATGGTATTTTTTGTGTATATTTGTGTGCTTTATTTTAATCTAATTGCACAAACCTCTTTCTATACGTTCGTGTTGTGTGAGTTCTGTTTCAGCTTGTTCATCAGATGTAGAAACGTGGCGAGGAATGCGAGGCTGAAGCGGCAGCAATGCTTTTTTAAATGTGCCCATGAACCTATAGATAAGTAAAAAAGCAATGCTTCAAATCAAGCTTAGAATTCTTTAATTAAGAATTTTGAAATGTCCTATGGAGAAAATGAAAGGAAAAATAGTTCTTCTTTCTCAGATGCTGTTGATACACGCAAATAACTTTGAGTTTCTTGTCATTAATACAAATGGCCTATTTCCATTTAAACCACACCATGCAGCAATCCTGCTGTGTTCCTGCACTTTGCCACAAACAGGTCAGGACAACGACATATTCTGTCTAACTTGTTTTAAGATTCTTGTTAGGCTACATTAAACCGGCAAAGTATCATTGTCAAATGGATAATACTGCATAGTTAAAGTGTAAATATAGTTTATTCACAATTTTATTATGAAAAGGGAACGTGGTGCTGGGCGAGTGTAACGCCCCCGTCTGGAGGATTAAGTTATAGGCCTAGTCTAAAATCGAAATGTCTGAGCCCACACTAAACTCTGGTCTCAAAAACCAGATTAGACCTGTAGATTAAAGATTTATTTATTTTTAAATAATATAGAATAAATAAGTTATGCTGTACAACGAAAAGTTATTCGTTATGCTGTAAAACAAAATGACATTTCAGATGTATTTAAGATTCTTTAGGCCTACTAATCAATCGGGTCACTAATCAATTGAGGTAAACTAGTGACATTGATCACGTGACTCTTTGTACAGACGATCAGATGTAATTGCTTCCATTGAAGCACAAGATGCTCTTTGTATAATTCTCAAATCATGCTGAGGAACATCATCATCATTAGGTTCAAATTGCTCAAATTATTCAGCTTGATGGGACAGATCAAATCTAAGACTTATAATATGACTATATAACCCTCAGAGGAAAAACTACATTAGAAAAAGGATGCATTTTCACCAGTGGTCTCAGACTTTTGTATCCCACTGTACTTAAACATCATGCTAAAAGGTGTGACAGGTGTAAAATATACGATTTAGCTAGGAAATATTCTAGTTTCTAGTTTTGGAATAGAAGAATTGCTGAATGAATGAGAACAGAAGAGAGTGATAACTGTTGCATGATTTTCTTCAACAGCAGGTGGAGATAAAAGTCCATGAATCCACTCAAAGTGATCCTGACTCTAATACGATGATGACTCTGTGCTCAGAAAGCAAACACACATCCAGAAATGACCATGCATATTTCTTATGCATCTCATGAATGCATATGATTTGTAGTGTATTTTGCAGTTCAAACTCTATCGTCTAAAATCTAAAATACACATCCGTTGTTGCGATTTGCAACAGCACATTTTTCAAATTTAAATGTAACACTTCACTTCATCATAAATTTGCTGCTAGATCTGTGCTGAATAATAATGAACCACATAGATCCAAGAGCTCACTAATAGACTCTTTAAAAGAATGAAAAGCTTTGCCCGTCCCCTGCTCACTTTGACTTCAACCGGGCAGGTGAAAGCTTATCAAAGCCTCTCGCTGCCAAATGCTACTCTACACTTCATAATAAACAGATATGCTGTGCCCCAACAAGCTCTTTGATCACTCGCAGGAGCATATAGAATGATAAAAGCCGACATGAAGCTCTGGGCTGCTCTCTGGAATTGATCCAAAAAGTTGATTCATGCTGAGAAAGTATTCAAACACTTAAAATGTCTGAATGTCATTGCGTTAGATACAAAATATCAAACCAAGGTTCAATGTCAGACCAATTATTACTATTTTGAGAATCTCGTGCCTCTCGTTTGATCATTTGTTATCTAACACAAGGACTTCCAGATATTTTTAAGTGTAGCTGGGATAGTTAGATTAGATTAGATTAGATTAGATTCAACTTTATTGTCATTACACAAGTACAAGTACAAGGCAACGAAATGCAGTTTAGGTCTAACCAGAAGTGCAATAGCAGCAAGTGCAGGATATATACAATGGTTGCGTAAGTGCAGGGCATAAAAATGTACTGAATATATATAAATATGTATAAGTAGAGAGATGGTTATTACTATAAACAGAACTGAATTTACAGGTGAATATGTACAGTGAATAAATATAAAGATACAGATGGCTATTACTATAAACAGAATGTACAGGTGAATATGTCCTATGAATATAATATACAGATGGCTATTACTATAAACAGAATGTACAGGTGAATATGTCCTATGAATATAATATACAGATGGCTATTACTTTGAACAGAATTTTACAGATAGAGGTATACAATAATATGTTAGGCTAATATGAGGAATATAGCAGTGGATTAAGGTAGTGCAATAAATTATGGACAGAGCTATCCGAAAGAAAGTGTAAAAGTGCAGTGGAAAGTGGTTGCATATTACAGTTAGAAGTACGGTGCAAAATGCAAATGTAAACATTGTTACTGTAAATACAGTCGGCAGTGCAAATGAGCATATGAAAATTCTGTCATAATTTACACAACCTCATATTCAAAACCTGTATGAATTACTTTCTTCTGCTGAGCACAAAAGAAGATATTCTGAAGAATGTTGGTAATCAAACAGTTGATGGTAGCCATTGGCTTCCATAGAAGGAAATATAATAGTATGTCAGTCATTGGCTACCAACTATCTGGTTACCAACATTCTTCAAAATATCTTATTTTGTGTTCAACAGAAGAAAGAAACTCAAACACGTTTGGAACAACTTAAAGGATAAAGGTTGAGTAAATGATGACAGAATTTTCTTTTTTTTTATGGGGGGGGTGTGAACTATCCCTTTAAGAGTCCAAACAGAATACATACATTTTTCATACAAGATTCATTAGAAATACCCTTGTTTTGAAATCACAGCAAACTTTCAGTTAGACTTTACTTATCATCATTTATAGTTGACGTAAATCATATAGTAGCCTATAGTTGACGTAAATCAACGGACTGATACAAACTCTCAGCCAATCAGGTTCGAGAACCAGAAATAACTGTTGTATGAATGTATATAGCCTAGCTACCATATATATTTACGTCAACTATAAATAATGAAGTAGTTTAATTGAAAAGTTGCTGTAATTTCAAAAGAAGGGTATTTCTCGTTAGCCTAGATGAGCAAGTTGTCACATTTTCATTGGGGCAATTAGTGTTTTAATTATATTTATATAAGTAGATAGGCCTATGGCACTTTAATTGCAAAAAAATGGCTCTTTAATAACAGGTTCCATCACGACAGTGTGACAACATGCCCCGCTATGGGGGGAGCGACCTAGTCGCGTCGCGTCCGGTATGGGACGCCTAGTGGACTATAAGCTCAGCACACTAACTTCTGTCAACTCAGTGTTCAGTACGCAGCCGAGCGCTGAGGATATAGCAGAAACTCTCAGTCATTCCAGCTGCATTCAGCGTTTATAACATCCGACTGACCGCCGCGTGACGGCCACACGCCATTCAAGTCAATATAATCGGAGCTCGTGCGGTGTTTATTGATTACTAGTGCGGCGCGCGCGTTTAATGGATTAAAATGTGAATCTATGAGTTACTTTGCAGCAAAGGTAAGAGCTGGTCATATAAACCCACGTCTTTTCGTAGCTTTGCATGACGAGTTTCTCTAGAAAGATATCAGCTTTGTTCTATTGGTCTGCATGGTCTTTATATCTGCATGTTTTAATATGAGTCATTTATAAAGCAACTTTGAATTGTCTGCCAAAAGCTGTATGCGCGTTTGGTCAGATCGTCCATCTCATACTGTGTTTGCAGCATCTCAGGCATTAATCTGATCAAATAAAAGCGGTGTCATGTGAACATGGGTACATAAGACATTGACTGCTGCTCAGAAATGATGCACAGAAACCTATTGCACTGCATTCCTACTGCTGTTGCATTATGCATGGGGAATACCTGAGAAAGAGGCTGTTTTTTTCACTGTCAAAAACCTCACACCAGCCTAGACAGGGTAATTGAGCCAGTCAGGAGTACCCCTGCCTGGCACTTTCAATCTAGCATCAACAGTCTCCTCAGAGGTAAATAATCAAGCATCATTCTTACAGCAGCAGCTCTTGGGTGTATGATGATCTGTGCTTCTTCTGTGTCTCTCTGTCTTTCTTCAGGCTGATATCTGACTGACATAATTCACCAGACAGCGCTGGAACGGGATTTTAAAGATGGAGTTCTGGGTTTTGCCCATATGTCAGATAAGCTTCATGTGGACACTGATGTCATCCACTGGACAGGTATGATAAAGGTCAAAGATTGTTTTGGTGGAGTTAGTTATCGCTCACCTGAATACGATAAATCACATTTTCTCTACACTGTATGCCTACTACTTTGTCATTTGTACAGCACTGGCTCTACAATTACATTATATATAGCTCATTTTATATTCGAACACTGTACCGTGACATTACAGCAAGCAAGGCTGGGTTATTACTGGGATGTTGCAGCATTGTTTAGCTGACTGTTTTATTTAAAAACTCATTTGTCCTCTCTAATGTGCTATATTGCCACATATAGTGCAGATTGCAAGTTGTGTTCAGATGTAAAGTTGATCATTACACGTTTTTACATTGGCTTATCATCATAATGGTGACATCACGCTATCCACACACAAGGGTTTATGAGCCATTTTTGAAACCTACAATGTAGCCTGATCTGATCATTTGTAATTTGTTGTCCCCTGACAGAAAATTATGTTGATATTGCCGTAAAAGTTAGAATTTTGTGTTTTACTGTGAAAGAACTGGGAAAAGAGAAGAGTGCATGAAGATTTGAATGTGTACAGATTTATACTTTTGATTTGAGTGTATACTAATAATTGTGCACCCGTGCATTAGAAATCACGCCTTATATTGGACACCCTTTTACATTTTTAACCTTCAATGGATTTGTATAATCCATATTGTTTCAAAGAAAAATGATCCCTCAAAATATTGGATAAATGTATAAACAATATTTAGTCTGCATGTTGTTAGTTTAGTGAGTTTTAATGACCAATCCATTTGATGACCATTTTGAGATTACCAGCATTTTAAAATAGTTCACAAATAATAATCGTAAATGTAGTTATGAATAGTTGCAATTTTATACATTTTTAAAGAATGAGGTCGGTGAGATGTCCACCAAGGCTGCATTTATTTGATCAAAAATACAGTAATAAATACATTTATTTAACAAAACAGTAATATTGTAAAATTATAGGACAATTTAAAGTAACTGTTTTCTATCGGAATCTATTTTAAAATGTAATTTGTTCCTGTGATGCAATTACTCCATTACTCCAGACTTCAGTGTCACATGATCCTTCAGAAATCATTCTAATATGCTGAGTCTTTACTGTAACTTTTGATCAATTTATATTAGTGGTGGGCTGTTATCGGCGTTAACGTGCTGCGTTAACGCGAGACTCTTATCGGGCGATAAAAAAAATATTGCCGTTAATCTATTCTCAAAGTTGGGTTGGGAGCTGGGTCTATACTACGCAAGCTATGATGACTTTCACCTTGATATTTTAGCGCGGATGTACACCTAGCCGAATTGCACTGTAGGGGGGCGAGAGAACGAGTCTTCGAACCTGTGTGTATGCCTACTAGTGTTGTCAAAAATATCCATATTTCGCTATGTATCGATACTGAAATATCTGAAACGATACAATACTCATTTTCTACAGTATCGAGATCAGCTGCGCTCTCCTCGCCTCTCCGACCGACAGTGAGTGACACGCACCCGCCTCCTCTCATTCAGTCCGTTTAATCCTCTGAACATTGCGAACGGGTGTTCTGCTGGACTTTTGTTAGTATTGGTGTGACCGGTCTGAATTTTGCGCGGGGTTGCACATAACATTAATTCTACTAATTCCCGCAGATTTCGCACTCGCATCTGAAGCGCACACACACACATACCGTAATAAAGCCGCCTTTGATATACAAGTGCAAAAATGAGCTCCTTTTTCCAGTTTATTAATGGTCAAATACACTCAAAAATGTCTCAATGCCCATCTTGGTGAGTTTTAACGTAAACACAGTCGTAACCAGCTCACCAGCTCGTCAGGTCTTAAAGGGACAGAAGTTAGTTATTATTCAAACTACAAAAAGACAAACGATCACTTACGAGCACACATATTCCGTCCTTCGGATGAGACGTTAAACCGAGGTCCTGACTCTCTGTGGTCATTAAAAATGTCCTTCGATAAAGAGTAGGGGTGTAACCCCGGCATCCTGGCCAAAAAAAATGTGCCCATTGGCCCCTGTCCATCATGGCCTCCTAATCATCCCCATATATATATATACGATTGGTATCATCCCTCAGTCTCCTCTCCACCAATCAGCTGGTGTGTGGTGGGCGTACTGGCGCAATATGGCTGCCGTCGCATCATCCAGGTGGATGCTGCACATTGGTGGTGGTTGAGGAGATTCCCCCCTTCTATGTAAAGCGCTTTGAGTGAGTGCCTAGAAAAGCGCTATATAAATGTAATTAATTATTATTATTATTATTATTATATTCTGAATGCCTTCGGCAGAATTCAAATGAGCCATTTTAATCTAGATTAATTTTGGCCCACCACTAATTTATAGCATCCTTTCTGACTAAAAATGATCCATTTCTTTAAAAATCTTACTGACCACATATTTTTAAACAGTAGTGTATCTGGCGAAATTAATTGCTTGTAAATTGGCCATCAGCTGGGGGTGGCTTTGGATATCATATCTGCATCAGCCATTAAAAAGCCCAGATATACACTCTAAAAAAAAAAAAAGTTCTATATGGCACCAAAAATGGTTCTTCGTCGTAATCATAGAGGAACTACTTTTGGTGCTATATAGCACCATATCTTAACATGTTCTGTATATGGTAGCGGTGATATAGCACCTTAGTTAGCGGTGCTATATAGCACCTTAGTCAAAGAACCTCTGAAGAACCGCTGAAGAACCACTGAAGCACCAAAATTGGTGCTATATAGCACTAAAAAAGGTTCCCCTATGATTACGAGCCAAGAACCATTTTTGGTGCCATATAGAACCTTTTTTTTTTTAGAGTGTAGGCATATGGATTTTGTTGTTTGAGAGGGAACGTTGAATACTTAATACAAATATTCCAGTCAAAGGTCTCAGCAAGAGACAAGCTCAAATCAGCTCTCTCCTCCAGCCTCTCAAGTCAAATTATAGCCACAAACTCGCAGGTCTGGGGGGAATCGTTGAATGTTGCCTTCTTTTTTTTGTTGTTAGAAACAGGTTATATATAGAGTGCCGGTGTGCATGTTAATGGAAGCCCTGGCATGAACATGGACGCCAGTCTAATCCATCGCAATAGGGCCACTCGATAACAGCCATTTACACCGCAAAGCTGCCACCTAAAGTGGCCAAATCTCTTTGTCCTACGCGACGGTACATGAATAACGACAGCTGAAACCCAAGTCCTTCCTTTGTGGGACACTGCCGTGGCTAAATGAAATGCAAGTGGAAAGACGGAGGAGAGAACAGGTAGCAGGTAGCGCTGTGACATTAGTGTAGCAATGCACTCCGGGATAGAGTTACAGCCGGCCACGTCGAGCGCCTTTTCCATGCACACACCATTTGGCCAGTGTCATTCGTTCCCCAGTTCATACGAGAGCTGATGGACAGCACCAGCTCTCTCTTTTGCGCCGTTTCTACCACGTCAGAATGTATCATTTGCATTTTGCTGAGTGAAGCAGGTGATTGGAGCCATCCATCTGGGAGGGAACAGGTTTCTGGTGGAGTCTAATTTGAAATTTGATGTGCATTTATCCAGAGTCTCCATTAAAGCTCTTTGCAGTAATCTTTCAGAATAATATTTATTCTATGGGCTAAACACTTCGTCTTGATTTATGCACGCGTGGGAGCCGCCGCTGGGACTCTTTAAGAAGCTGTGAGTTTCAGCACTGAAAGTGAAGCAGAGTCTAACAGGTGTTTTCACTACTCTTTTCCCACATCTCCTATTTTCCTGCTTTTCCTATTAGAGAACGGCTCTGCTCTTTCACCTCCCTCTGGCAGTGCACTCCTCCTGCTAGACACGCTCACGCACACATACACATCTCGATGCCGTCACTTTCTCATGAAAGGGATTTTGCCGGGTCAGTTGTGTTAGATGTGGGATTTTGTGGGCAGACAAATTTAATTTTACCATTTGTCCAGCCTGATGAAGTGATAAAACTCACAAGGCCTCGGCTGAATCAGTGTATAGAGTTCTATCAGTCAGTATTAAGCCAGAAACATATTTCATCAAATACTCAAATGCAGATGTGAATGCTTGGCCAGCACATTGCAAGTATTCACACTTAACGTGTTCTTGTGTTGTGGTGGCAGGAACCAACCTCAAAGGGGAGGATGTGTTATGATTCAGGTGACTAGCTAAAAAGATGTCAATAGTTTAAAGGAACTGTTCACTCAAAATTTTAATTGATGTCATTATTTTCTCACCATGTCACCTATTTTGTCCATGCAACACAAAAGGAGAATTGGTGAGAATTTGCTTAGCTTTGTGTGACGGAAATTGTAGTAAAGAAAAGTTCTTTCATATCAATCTATCCATCAGCCATCTATCCATCACCTTTAAACTTCTGTCTATCCATCCATCCATCCATCTGAAATCTTCAAACTTCAACTGTCCATCCATCATCCATGCATCCATCATCCATCCATCCAATCACCTTCAAACTTCAACTGTCCACCCATCCATCCATCCATCCATCCATCCATTCATCCACCTTCAAACTTCTGTCCATCTATCCATGTATCCATCCATCCATCCATCCATCCATCCATCCAATCACCTTCAAACTTCTGTCCATCCATCCATCCATCCATCCATCCATCCATCCATCCATCCATCCATCCATCCATCCATCCATCCATCCATCCATCCAGTCACCTTCAAACTTCTGTCCATCTATCCATTTATCCATCCATCCATCCATCCATCCAATCACCTTCAAACTTCTGTCCATTTATCCATCTATCGATCCATCCATCTGAAACCTTCAAACTTCAACTGTCTCCATCCTTCCATCCATCACCTTCAAACTTCTGTCCTTCTATCCATTTATCCATCCATCCATCCATCCATCCATCCATCCATCCATCACCTTCAAACTTCTGTCCATATATCCATTTATCCATCTGTCCATTCATCCAAAACCTTCAAACTCCATCCATCTTAAACCTTCAAACTTCAGCTGTCTCCATCCATCCATCCATCCATCTGAAACTTCTGTCCATCCATCCATCCATCCATCCATCCATCCATCCATCCATCCATCCATCCGAAACCTTCAAACTTCAGCTGTCTCCATCCTTCCATCCATCACCTTCAAACTTCTGTCCTTCTATCCATTTATCCATCCATCCATCCATCCATCCATCCATCACCTTCAAACTTCTGTCCATATATCCATTTATCCATCTGTCCATTCATCCAAACCTTCAAACTCCATCCATCTTAAACCTTCAAACTTCAGCTGTCTCCATCCATCCATCCATCCATCCATCTGAAACTTCTGTCCATCCATCCATCCATCCGAAACCTTCAAACTTCAGCTGTCTCCATCCATCCATCCATCCATCCATCCATCCATCCATCCATCCATCCATCCATCCATCCATCCATCCATCCATCCATCCATCCATCCATCCATCCATCCATCCATCCATCCATCCATCCATCCATCCATCCATCCATCCATCCATCCATCCATCCATCCATCCATCCATCCATCCATCCATCCATCCATCCATCCATCCATCCATCCATCCATCCATCCATCCAAAACTTCTGTCCATCTGTCCATTCATCCAAAACCTTCAAACGCCATCCATCCGCCCATCCATCAGAACCTTCAAACTTCTGTCCATCTATCCATTTATCCATCTGTCCATCCATCTGAAACCTTCAAATTTCAACTGTCCGTCCGTCCCATCCATCCATCCATCCATCCCCCGGGGACACAACCTGTTGTGTACAGAACTAAAACTTTGGGTTTTAGTTAAACCACAGGGCTTTGAACCCTTGTATTCTTAGAGAGTTTGGTGCACTTTGGAAGCAGGTTCTTATTAAGCTCTGAAATTCACTTGTTTGAATAAATCAGTAGCTAACGCTTTATCTCAGGCGAACAACCTTTATTCTTCTGGGTCTGAAAGCATGTACTTCATCTTTCTGAGAAATGCAACATTTAAGCAGAAGCTCAGAGGTTAAATGAGTACATAGTCAACAATTATGGGCCAGAGTACATTTTGAAATAGCAGTTCTTGCTTGGCTTATAACATAGATTATGACAAGCAGATGTTGCACTAACCCTGTGCCTGATTGCTTTTTATTGCATTCTGTTTTCAATGGTATTGATATTCTCAAGCTTTCAATTGAAGCCACTTGTGCTCTCTTTTTCAATGTCACCATCTCCTCTATTTTAGGGAGTGTTCGCTTTGCTTTCCATATGATTCACTTTTTTTTTTTAATTCCCAATTTACAGATTCATAAACGCTACTGAAGGGTTGCATTGTAGGCGGACTAACAAATGAGCCTTTTGTTGTCTCTGCCTTTCTGAGACAGGAAATGCATAACAATATGCTCTTTCTATCGCATTGTGAAGTAAAAAAATTTGGGGGGGATAATTTTCAGCAATTGTTATTGACAGAGACCATAGACAGATGGCCAGAAATTATATGGCAGTGAGAGGAGGAATGAGAATGGGTTGAATTTGAACCTTAGAGGTAGCTTTTTCATTGCAAACAAATGAGGTATGTTGTGCCGCCTACCTTTTGTATCAGCCACTGTGTTGTGAGCGTGTTTATGATGCCTTAAAAATGTGCACTAGCTTGGAACAGAGCCAGTATGGTAAACAGCTATTTGTCAGTAGAGATGTGTTCATCAACACACAAGTGAACAGTCAGAAAAACAACAGCTTTATCTCACATGTCACTTCTGGCTAGCACTCAACAGGCTCTGAGATTGAGTTTGCATGTGTATATTTAAATGAGCGTGCTGTGCTGGGCATGGTGTGAAGTTTTCCGTGGATGTGTCAGGCAACAGTACGAGCGCTTTGGTTTCTCAGTGCTGTTGTATTGTGGGTCCAGAGACACTACGGCTGCAGCTTCAGCCTGTTTGAACAGCTGACACCTAAAGCAGAGACAAAGATCTGGCTCTAGACAGCCTCATTGCTGTGAGCCGGGAATAGGTTGTGGACGTTTGAGTGTGTATTCCAGTATGTCTGTATATTTCTTCTTTATGGATGAACAAGAAGGCCACAAAAATACAAAATATAATGTCCCAAAAAATAAAGATTTTGATATTTATTAAAAATGGCAGGTTATATATTTGACATCAATAAGAAAAGAGTTACACATAGTGTCAAGAAAAGGTGACTTTACAAGGTTTCTAGGTAAGAAAAAATTGTGAGGTACTCAAGATCTCTTCATAAATTTTGACAGATTTTGGCTGCTTTGTACTCAGAAGACATCAATGATGAGGCAAAATCCTATGGTTTTATTTAACTTTCATGTGTTTTACAGCTTCACAATATTTACTGATGGTTCAAAGGGTGTTAATGTTTTGATTTATTAGTCCATGCAGGGCCATAAATACACAGCTGCTTTTAATGACAGTTTTACAGATAAACCCTTAAATCAGTGAAGCACATAAATATGTTACGCAGAGACAGTCAAACTCAGAGTGCAGGGTAATCGTCCTGCAATAAATGATTGAATCCCAAATATTGATTTACATCTTTAAACTCATGCATGGTGCAAACCTGGAAGTGACCGTGTGGATAGTCCTGTCTTCCTAATGTACAGCAAAATATGTGAAAGCTGTCGGGTTTAAGGTCGCTCTGTGGGGAAAATCAAGTTTTTAATGTTAATTATATGTCTGGGAAGTGTTTTAATAAGCTTTAAGACAAACCATGTGCAAATTAATCAGACAACACCATTGCTGAGTATTTTCTCCTTAAACCTGCAGTGTACCAGAGACGATTAATCATGATTAATAATCGTAAAAAAATCTTTTTTTAACAAAATAATAATGATTTATATCGCGCATCCGTACTATCTTACCAGTTATGCATGAGTTTAAACATAACCAAACATTTACTTTTAGACAACTTTATTCATCAAACATTCATTCTTTTTTACTGCAGACGTTGTACAAGTGCTGGAATCTATTCTCCAGATTTTCTCAGAATCTGTCTGAGCCTTGACATCAGCTATGCGAAAGGGTAAAGAGTTCTTATCTGTATGTTTTGACATATACTGCTCATCATGCTCATCAATTCTCTCTCTTGCTCTCTCTCTCCCTCTCAATCTTCGGTGGGTCAAGTTAGGACTGAAAGGCTCATTCATACACAGTTACTGTGTGGCCATTCACTCTGACCAGCTGTAAACAGACTCACTGCCTTTTTGCACTCGCTGCACTGCTAATCTTTTGGATGGGACCCTCTCTCACTCACTCTCACTCTCTGACATAGCAAATTGGTTCTTGACACTAAGCCCTGGCACATATTTTTCATGAGCCATTAATGGGCCCAGTCAGCTTTTGATAGAGAGAGTGGCATTATGCTTAGTACAGGACCTTAAAGGAATAGTTCACCCACAAATTACAATTGTATCATGATTGACTCGGTTCCATGCCGTTTCAAACCCTGTATTATACTAACTGACAGACACTATCATTTCAGCCGCTCTGTGCAGCTCGAACATAGAATCAGCTCAGCTTCATGGCTGAGACACGAATAGACTATTAACTTAAAGCTTTTACTCTTAAACACAAAAGGCACGTCCACTTTAATAAAAAAAGAATATTTATTAAACAAGCCAGATCAAGAGCAGAAAAACTAGCAAACTAGCCTTCTTCAATCTGTCTCTCTTCTCCAGTGGGTTGGGCTAATCCAACAAAAGTGGAAACAAGGGGGTGTTCTGAAGACAGACTGTTACCTGTGAAAACACCCCCATTAGCAATTAGTGCTTTCCACCTGATGAAATGAACGCGGCAAAACCGACAGTACAGATCCACTTTTGCGGCACAACTGAAGCGTGTTGTGGTGACGCTTCCCCTCATGTGTATGTTGATGGGCGTTCCTCAAGTTTTCCGCTATGGGCGTGCGTTTGAGCCAGCGGGGAATGAAAAACGAAGGACCAGCGAGAGACTTCTCTTCACCAGTGGGTTGGGCTTAGGGCTGTCAAAATTGCTCAAAAATGACGTTCGAATATTCCCTAAAAAAAACACACGAATAATCGAACTATTCGAACATCTGGTTGCGCATTTTGTCAATGACACGCATTACATCAATAACAGGACAAATTAATACAAAGAGACATAACTACTTGTATAGGTAGTCTATTTAAGTTGAAACATATTTGACAACATATTACCTACACACAAACAAGTAAATCAACTAATGACCAAGACCGCAGACCTCTCTCTCGCCCTCACGCTCTCTGCACATAATGGTTTAAATGAACAAACACATTTTGAGTGCTGATCAAGAGTTTTGTGCAAGCAATTTAAGGTTGTGACTCTTGTCCCAAATATAGCAGGCTTCATTCAGTGATTGAAACAAATATTAATTGAAGTTTTACAGCATATTGAACGCTCCGAGCGAGCTGTGCTGTGGTAAACATGGAACTTTTACTTGACATGAAACTGTAAATAATCAAACCAGTGGAAGCAGTGCATTTATCCTTTATTCATGCAATAGCCACACCTCTACTACCGCGGGTGTTTTTTTTCCACATTTCTTTTATTCGAATATTAATTTTCACCTTTGAAATTCGTTTTTTTAACTATTCGAATATATAGTCCTAGTTGGGCTAATCCAAAAGAAGTGGAAACAAGGGGGTGTTCTGAAGACAGACTGTTACCTGTGAAACAGGGGTGCTCTGAAAAGCAATTAGTGAAATTAGCAATTTGTGCTCTCCACCTGATGAAATAAACGCAGCAAAACATCGACCAATCAGAATTTTGGTCGAGCCAGAACGTATCGACTAATAATCGACTAATCAACTGGGAGATTACAGCCCTACCTGTATTATTTTCTTTCTTCCATTAAACGCAAAAAGAGATGTTTAGCAGAAATGAATGAGGATTTATGCCATCAAGCTTCAAAAAGGACACAAAAGTACCATACAAATATAATTTAAAGCAGTCCTTAAGATTCATCCAAGTCTTCTGATATCGTACGATAGCTATCAGTTGTTGTTCACTGATAATTGTTCTCTAAATTGATCTAAAGAGGCACTATTGTGGAATTGAACACAAACATGAATGACATTTGGAAAATAGCACACAATGCTACTTTTATGGTTTTAATGTTTAATATAATTTTTTTATGACTTTAATGTAGTTTATTATCATTGGAGCAGTATAAATCACCATCAACTTTCGCTGTCTCAAAAAGAGCAGCTCGGATATTCTATCTAGCATCTAATTTTGAGGGTTAAAGAAGAATGAAAGTAATATGAGGGAGAGTAAATTATTACAACTAGGGCTGCGCAATATATCGAAATTATCGAAATATCACAAATGTTATATGCTACTTCAACATTGTGAAAAGTGTAAGTTTTAGGTCGACGCATATAGCAGAGAATAGACTGGGCACACAACTGTTACTTACGTGACTTGCTTGACATTAAAAAGAGTTACTAAACGCAATAACTTGCGAAAAACAACTTCTTGCCGTCTCATGCTGTCTGCTGTCTGACACACACACACCGAAACGTGCGCACAAGCCGCCTCTCTGAAAGTGTGTGATCCCTTCAGTTCTGTTTCGTGCTTTGTTACACACTCAAACTGTCAAATACACACTCAGTTATGTCAAAATGGCTGTCTTGACGAGTATTCATGTAAGCACAGTCGTTATGCTTTAAGTGAACGATGTCAGTTGGGTAAAGAAACCGAATGCGTGTCAATAGGATCCGTGCATTAGGTCTTAAAGTGACAGCCTGATAATACAGGAAACCTGCCGCTGTCAGTCAAACAACAAAATAACAAGAGAAAATCACTGTGCTCTTGGCTGAATAAACTTTGTAGCTTTATTATGTATCAGTGTATATCTAATTCATGTGAAGACTACTGTTTTTAGTTCTTATTTTTAATAACAAAGATAAATTAAAATAACAAAAATAATCGTCCACCCCTGGTTCAGGTGTCTTTGTTTACCTGGATGTTCTTGATGTTACGTTTTAGGTTGATATAACTATATATTACCAAGTCAAGCAAAGAGTTTTTGGTATTTAAATATTGGCATTACATTTTTTGGGTTGTTTACATTGATGTTAAAATTATATTGCCAGATTTGTGACATTCATTTTTGCTAAAACACTGCTGGTCACTTTCAGAAGTTGTAGCGATTCTCATTTCTTAAATAATTGTAAAAATATGATTTAAATAGATTTTACATTGCATATCGCATTTTTCATCAATATCGCACAGTCCTAATTACAACATTTCAATTTAGGGGGAGGGATTTCAAGTGAAACATCTAAAGCCTGGGATACACTGCACGATTTTCGACTGTCCCAGACGAAAGATTGCCATCGTGAAACAATTGTGGCTCCTAATTGGTGGTTCTATGTCAAACAATGAGAGGGGTTCAAAAACGGCCTTTGTCACAGTCTTGAGACTAAAGATAGCCTACGATAATTTTCTGACAGTGTCAGAAATTCAGCATGATCATCGCACAGTGTGCTAAAACTTAACTGCTTACCTCAAGCTCTTTTCCCTTCCTCTTTCGCTGCTTCGCTGCGCACATAAAAACTACAACTGCCAAAGTGTGATTCATTATGGTCTTTTTCTTTACCACTACGGCATGCTGATGACGTTTTTATTCTTCTATAGAAACTTGCATCGTAGCTTATGAGTCAATAGGTGTCATCATCGTACAGTCTACATGCATGTCGTACCCAAGTTTACTAGATCCATGTGGCACAGTGTGATTTGTAATGATCTTGCGGGATTGCTAAAATCGTGCAGTGTATCCCGGGCTTAAGACTTGACTTGATCTTGGACCTCACAAACTTGAGCCTTGACTTGGACCTAAAGACTTGAGATGTGAATTGGACCCAAAGACTTGAGACTTGACTTGGACCTCACAGACTTGAGCATACACTTGTACCCAAAGACTTGAGGCATGACTTGGACCCACAGACTTGAGACTTGACTTGGACCTCACAGACTTGAGCATTGACTTGGACCCAAAGACCCAAAGTCAAGTCAACTTTATTTATATAGCGCTTTTAACAATGTAGATTGTTTCAAAGCAGCTTTACAGTGTTAAACAGGAAAATAATGCAGCATAATTTTATTCAGCTGTATAGCCATTTGATGTCAGCAGTTCATTTCAATTTCCATACGGTGACAGTGTGGGCTTTAGATCAATAATTAGATCAGTAATTTAGTTTATATGGTTAATTTAGTTTATTAATTAGATTTATTTCGATGTTTAGTTGAAAAATATAGTGGACCTGGACCCAAAGTCCAATATAGTGGACTTGGACCCAAAGACTTGAGCCTTGACTTGGACCCAAAGACTTGAGACTTGACTTGGACCTCACAGACTTGAGCATAGACTTGGACCCAAAGACTTGAGACTTGACTTGGACCTCACAGACTTGAGCCTTGACTTGGACCCAAAGACTTGAGCCTTGACTTGGACCCAAAGACTTGAGCCTTGACTTGGACCCAAAGACTTGAGCCTTGACTTGGACCCAAAGACTTGAGCCTTGACTTGGACCCAAAGACTTGAGACTTGACTTGGACCTCACAGACTTGAGCATTGACTTGTACCCAAAGACTTGAGGCATGATTTGGACCCACAGACTTGAGCCTTAACTTGGACTCAAAGACTTGGACCCACAGACTTGAGCCTTAACTTGGACTCAAAGACTTGAGCCTTGACTTGGACCCAAAGACTTGAGACGTGAATTGGACCCAAAGACTTGAGACTTGACTTGGACCCAAAGACTTGAGCCTTGACTTGGACCCAAAGACCCAAAGTCAAGTCAACTTTATTTATATAGCGCTTTTAACAATGTAGATTGTTTCAAAGCAGCTTTACAGTGTTAAACAGGAAAATAATGCAGCATAATTTTATTCAGCTGTATAGCCATTTGATGTCAGCAGTTCATTTCAATTTCCATACGGTGACAGTGTGGGCTTTAGATCAATAATTAGATCAGTAATTTAGTTTATATGGTTAATTTAGTTTATTAATTAGATTTATTTCGATGTTAAGTTGAAAAATATAGTGGACCTGGACCCAAAGTCCAATATAGTGGACTTGGACCCAAAGACTTGAGCCTTGACTTGGACCCAAAGACTTGAGACTTGACTTGGACCTCACAGACTTGAGCATAGACTTGGACCCAAAGACTTGAGACTTGACTTGGACCTCACAGACTTGAGCCTTGACTTGGACCCAAAGACTTGAGCCTTGACTTGGACCCAAAGACTTGAGCCTTGACTTGGACCCAAAGACTTGAGCCTTGACTTGGACCCAAAGACTTGAGACTTGACTTGGACCTCACAGACTTGAGCATAGACTTGGACCCAAAGACTTGAGACTTGACTTGGACCTCACAGACTTGAGCCTTGACTTGGACCCAAAGACTTGAGACGTGAATTGGACCCAAAGACTTGAGCCTTGACTTGGACCCAAAGACTTGAGCCTTGACTTGGACCCAAAGACTTGAGCCTTGACTTGGACTCAAAGACTTGAGCTTTGACTTGGACCCAAAGACTTGAGATGTGAATTGGACCCAAAGACGTGAACCTTGAATTGGACCCAAAGACTTGAGAATTGACTTGGACCTCACAGACTTGAGCATTGACTTGTACCCAAAGACTTGAGGCATGACTTGGACCCACAGACTTGAGCCTTAACTTGGACTCAAAGACTTGGACCCAAAAACTTGGACCCACAGACTTGAGCCTTAACTTGGACTCAAAGACTTGGACCCACAGACTTGAGCCTTAACTTGGACTCAAAGACTTGAGCCTTGACTTGGACCCAACGACTTGAGACGTGAATTGGACCAAAAGACTTGAGACTTGACTTGGACCTCACAGACTTGAGCCTTGACTTGGACCCAAAGACTTGAGACGTGAATTGGACCCAAAGACTTGAGACTTGACTTGGACCTCACAGACTTGAGCATTGACTTGGACCCAAAGACTTGAGCATTGACTTGGACCCAAAGACTTGAGACTTGACTTGGACCCAAAGACTTGAGACTTGACTTGGACCCAAAGACTTGAGCCTTGACTTGGACCCAAAGACTTCAGCATTGACTTGGACCCAAAGACTTGAGACTTGACTTGGACCTCACAGACTTGAGTCTTGACTTGGACCCAAAGACTTGAGCCTTGACTTGGACCCAAAGACTTGAGCCTTGACTTGGACCCAAAGACTTGAGCCTTGACTTGGACCCAAAGACTTGAGCCTTGACTTGGACCCAAAGACTTGAGCCTTGACTTGGACCCAAAGACTTGAGCCTTGACTTGGACCCAAAGACTTGAGACTTGACTTGGACCTCACAGACTTGAGCATAGACTTGGACCCAAAGACTTGAGACTTGACTTGGACCTCACAGACTTGAGCCTTGACTTGGACCCAAAGACTTGAGACGTGAATTGGACCCAAAGACTTGAGCCTTGACTTGGACCCAAAGACTTGAGCCTTGACTTGGACCCAAAGACTTGAGCCTTGACTTGGACCCAAAGACTTGAGCCTTGACTTGGACCCAAAGACTTGAGCCTTGACTTGGACTCAAAGACTTGAGCTTTGACTTGGACCCAAAGACTTGAGATGTGAATTGGACCCAAAGACGTGAACCTTGAATTGGACCCAAAGACTTGAATTGACTTGGACCTCACAGACTTGAGCATTGACTTGTACCCAAAGACTTGAGGCATGACTTGGACCCACAGACTTGAGCCTTAACTTGGACTCAAAGACTTGGACCCAAAAACTTGGACCCACAGACTTGAGCCTTAACTTGGACTCAAAGACTTGGACCCACAGACTTGAGCCTTAACTTGGACTCAAAGACTTGAGCCTTGACTTGGACCCAAAGACTTGAGACGTGAATTGGACCCAAAGACTTGAGACTTGACTTGGACCTCACAGACTTGAGCCTTGACTTGGACCCAAAGACTTGAGACGTGAATTGGACCCAAAGACTTGAGACTTGACTTGGACCTCACAGACTTGAGACTTGACTTGGACCCAAAGACTTGAGACTTGACTTGGACCCAAAGACTTGAGACTTGACTTGGACCCAAAGACTTGAGCCTTGACTTGGACCCAAAGACTTCAGCATTGACTTGGACCCAAAGACTTGAGACTTGACTTGGACCTCACAGACTTGAGTCTTGACTTGGACCCAAAGACTTGAGCCTTGACTTGGACCCAAAGACTTGAGCCTTGACTTGGACCCAAAGACTTGAGCCTTGACTTGGACCCAAAGACTTGAGCCTTGACTTGGACCCAAAGACTTGAGCCTTGACTTGGACCCAAAGACTTGAGCCTTGACTTGGACCCAAAGACTTGAGCCTTGACTTGGACCCAAAGACTTGAGCCTTGACTTGGACCCACAGACTTGAGCCTTGACTTGGACCAAAAGACTTGAGCCTTGACTTGGACCCAAAGACTTGAGACGTGAATTGGACCCAAAGACTTGAGCCTTGACTTGGACCCAAAGACTTGAGATGTGAATTGGACCCAAAGACTTGAGACTTGACTTGGTCTTGCATCTCTTGATGGAAATAAGTAATGTGATGTTATTTCCATCGAGAGAGAGAGACAGAGAGAGAGCGTGTGTGTGTGTGTGTATATATGTGCTATTGTCATTTTTATTGGTTTTAGGTTTGTTTTAAGTTTGTTTGATAACGCTTTACTAGGGCTGTAACGATTTGACCTAAAAATAAAAATCTCGATTAATTGAACATTGTACCTTAATTACGATTAATGAACGATTATTTTGCTAAATTTTTTTTGCTTTCCTTTTTTTGCCCTCATAGTTCACTGATAAGGTTTGTACTGTAAATATTTTCTACTATTAAAGGTAGGATATTTTTTTCTAATGAAAAAGTGAATTTCTTTGTGATTTAAACTCATTTAATTGACAAACTTCATGAGGACGCTAGTGAAAGTGATCTGGCTTCGGGGCTTGTGCGCGCCGTCTCTGTGTGTGTATCAGCGCATATAAGAACGGCGATTAACATTCCTGTATAAACTGTGTAAAACATGCAATTACCATAGTAATTCTGAGCATCTATTAACAAAGATAACTGCTCCTGCATCTTTACGTGTGCCTGCAAACTGTACTTGATGTGACTGACAGGGCGGAGTCACATGAAAACCGGAATAACCGCCATGGGGAAATTACGTTGGTTAGAGGTTCTAAATTTCAGTTTCGATTAGTTTTCGGTTAATCGTCCAGCCCTACGCTTTACAATAAGGTGTTATTAGTTAGTGTTTGTTAATGCAGTTTTAATTTATAATTATTTTGGTTTTAGTTTTAGTCAGTTTATTACTTCAACTTATTTTATTTCACTATTCACTATCCCCCAACCTTTTGGGGGCACCCCCAGTTCTTCACCCCACTTTCTGAGAAATCATTGTGTCATGTTTAATATGCGATAGTTCACTATTAGTAAGTCATTTTATTAGTTAATTCCCTGAAAAGTGTAAAGAACATTCAGAACATAAAGAACAGCTATCAGAACATTGCTCTGTTTGTTTGGGCATCACGACCAGCCTGATATAGCAATGCAATATTGACACGATTACCTGTTTGGACCAATGATAAATGGGCGGTTTGAAAATTGTCATTGTTTTGTTATAGCACCCACTAGCAGTGTTTTTGTAACTTACGTCCAATTAACTGGCTGATAAGATTTATGTCTTACGCCAATTTTTAGATAATTCTTAGATCCCTGACACCATATCATTTTATATTTCTTGCTCTTACAGTCTTCGTTTCAGTTTGCTCTGCAAATGCAGTTGGCCTGTAGCATGCTGTTCATATACGTCTCTACCCTCGCAGTGTTTTATTCAGTCATGTGGAATGCTTACCCAGCACTGAGGCACTTCCTGTAGGAGGTTTGCTTTGTAAATACAGGAAACAGTGTGTTCTCTCACCTTTACTGATTATCATTCTGTAAGTATTTCAATCTCTGCACTGAAGCGCTTCAAGTAACTTTTGAATTTGCATATGGTAGATATGCAGCAGCAGTTCACCTCAGTGTTTTTTTCATTTCATGGCATCTGTTAGCTTGTGCATTTTCATTTTATATCGACAATAGAATAACATTTTTAAAATTAAATTTGATTGTGGAGGAGGTGGAGATAATGACTGTTCAGAATGACTGGGAATCAAATAAAATTTGATTTTATAACAAGTTCTTCTCCTTAGAGTCATAATGATAGCAAACAAGATGATTCTTCACATCCACTCTTCATTCTGGATTAGTGTTCAAATGATCCTGTTTTGAGTGGATGATTTACATTTATGTTTTTACCAGTGCAATAAAATGCACATATTGTGTATGTTGAGCTAAGCTTCTGAATCCAAGCACTGACTCAAAGTAATTACAAAATTGCAGCTCAGATCATTGCTGTGTGCAATAATGATTTTTTTTTTAATTCAGATTTACAATTTATAAAAACCATAGAGTGCTGCAGATAATACATATTTTTGTAGGCCATAACCTGTTGATGATTTCCAGTCTAAAATCTCAAAAACTGTCAAAAGAATGTGATAGAATTCTATTGTCATGACAACCAAGGACCATTTACTTCCTTAAAATGACATAATGATGGCAAAATAAAATTATTAAAATTAATCAACATCTGAATCAATAACGGATCAAAACATGGCAAATATATTAAAAGAAAATGAGAAAATGTGACAAAGATGTTTCTACCCAAGAAACTATTGAAGTATGTCAAATATTTGCATTAAACTCTTTGAACTTTAACACTCAGAAACACGTGCATCCTTTACAATGTCAACAGCAAAAACAAGCCAATTCAAGTGCGGACAATAAAGCCCAGTATAAGTAAGGATGGCACATTTTTGTAGGCAAAATAAATGAGTTAGCATTTTAGCACTTCCGGTTCCATCGTCCCAGAATCAATGTTTTTTTTTTTTAATAGGATTTTGGTTAAATTACTTAAATAAGGTCTGTGGTTAACACAAGATCAAGATACTTTCACGTTTTGTTCTACAACATAAAACAACACGTCAACACTGCAATCCTCTATTAACATGATATTAACTAACTCCCTGTTTTTTTTGTTGTGTAAAATTTTACGCATGTAATTTCTTTACCACTACCATCAATAAAAGTCAGAAAACTGCAGGAAAGATGACTGTTTTCAAAAAGAGTGTGCATTTACATGCACATTCTTACATTGATAATTAATAACGCAAAAAAAGATCCTGCAAAAGCCTTAAACTGTGTTATTTTATCAAATCAGGTCTCACCCACATTGTTTTCTCATTGAATATTCTGTTTAACTTCTAAGGAAGTAAAAAAAAAAGTTAATAAAAGGAAGGAAGTTAATAAAATAGGTTGCAAATGCAGTTTCATGTTGATTTTGAGCGTAATAAAGTTGAAAAGGGGTCTATATTTTCTGCCTCTAAACCCCCACTATATTTGGGTGGTATGGACAAGTGTGAGTTATGGATTTTAGGACCATTAAATGCTTAGCGGTAAATCCTGGGCTTCCTGCTGAGCCAAGGCTGGACTTTTCCCACAGGCAGATGCTGTGGAATCAGGATGGGGACTTTTTTAGTTGGTATTAGAGGTGGAGGAGGCAGGGTTAAGAGTTAGCCGAGGTGGAGTGGCGTTAAGCTGACGTGTTAAGGGGTGTGATTAGAAACAGAAGAAGTTTGGTCAGTGCCGAGCCAGGCTTGAGTCAAATGTGGCAGTGTTGGTGCTTGTAGGGAAGGATGATAAGAACCGTTAACTGTTAAGGAGGTTAAGAGCAGACGAGGTGGGGTCACGGACTAGAGTAAATATAACAGTGGAAGGAAGAATTTTCTTGGGCTGCTTCCAGACTCAGACATATTTCTGAAATGGAAATATTTTAATGTGATTAACTGTGAAATATTGCAACATTGTGTACAGTTTGTACCCTCATAAATATATCTCAATTGCAGAGACTTTGCTTCAACAGGCCAATGTGAGCTAATTATTTCTTTATTTTTAAAGATTATTTTTCTGTTCCAAAACCTAGACTGCTTTGAAATGGAAACTTATAAGTGACCTATTTTAAACATAACATCCTTGTCATTCACTGAAAAAAAAATTGGTGTTCTTTTATGTTTTGCATATTTATTTGCATTTTACAAAGTATAAAAAAATAGCGTTCGGTAGACTCATTCACTAGTGTTTTTAAAAGAGTTTGATTTTAGCATTTTGTTAATCGTTAACACATTACAATAAGGTTAATTAGTTAACTACATTAGTTAACATGAACTAATGAACTGCACTAAAGCATTTATTTATCTTTGTTAATGTGAATTTCAACATTTACTAATACTTTATTAAAATCTTGTAACATTAGTTAATGCACTGTGAACTAACATGAACAAACCATGAACAGCTGTATTTTTATTAACTAACGTTAACAAAGATTAACTAATGCAGTTCATGTTAGTTAATACAGTCATTAACTAATGTGAACTAATGAAACCTTGTTGTAAAGTGTTACCTGTTAATCAAATGATGTGATGCATCTTATAAGCTTTATTAAAGACCTCTAAACATTCCAAACAAGACATAACAGAATTAGGACATTTATTTAAACCTACATTTAAATAAAAAATATAGTGGATATATATTACCATTCAAGAGTTTGAGGTTAGAAAATGTATTTTTGAAAGAAATTAATGCTAAAAATTCAGCTTTGTTATCGCAGGAATAAATTACATTTTAAATATAGTAAAATAGAAAACAGTTATTTTATTTTTGTAATAATATTCCTCAATATTACTGTTTTTACTGTATTTTGGATTAAATAAATGCAGCCTTTGTGAGCATAAGAGACTTCAATAACATTAACATTTTTAAAGTTAACTGATTTAACATTTATAATGACATTTTGTGATCTAATGGACCTTTTTTTGAAAACCGAGACTGTTTTATTGAAAGTTTTCACATTTGATTTACATTGATTTACAATCATAATGAACTACAACTATTTATTGATACCTTTTGGTACTGAATTATATTTATAGTCAACATTTATAATGTTCCCTCCGCTATTGTTTGCCTTCTCTGCTGCCAATAAATAGGTTGCTTAGAAAATGTTTAGCCTACATTTTGTTACAGCCTTAATGTTTCGGCTGCATTTATGATGTCTTAAAAATGCTTCTCATTTAGGCAGCTTGCTAGGTTTTGGAATAAAGCCTGTGTCACTTCAAAATAAACCTATACTATAGAATAGTACTATGTCCAGGTACCCAAATAGATCAGGAACAGCTGTTAGCAGATCCTCACATTTACCCAACTCCCATTCTCAAGGTCAGAATAGAATTCCTTAACAGGATTTTCCCTGAACACGTCACCCGACCTCCTTGTACACAGCTCATGGGGTGGTCATCAATGCTGGAGGTAACTGTTGACTTAAGGGTTATTGTGCTGTAACCTCTTTTTATTGGTTTTTCATAACCTCAGCAGAGCACATAAGCCATCAATCACCATCTCAAGCTGGATTATTGGCTGGTTGTGGTTGTGGAGTCAATGGCTCACTCTGGTGTGAGATACCTACTAATGTTCAGCTTAGACTGAAATGAATGGATGTATTTGATTGGTGCTCAAGAAAGTTAGTCCCTCCTCCAGTGATCTCGGTGTGCAGCTCATGCCATCAAGTGCCTTCTAATTGCTTTAGGAAGCAAGTTGTGTGTAATTGCCTTGTAAGTATGTAAGTTTATGTATGTTTAGATATGTGAATGAGTGTTTGGCAACTGCCAAGCTTTACCTTAGTTACCCAGAAACACTTGCTGGCATGTTACGAGCACATTTGTCACAGGTGTCCGGTTAATAAAAGTGTTACCATGACATGCACCTCCATTCTCTTGAGCTCTTTCTTATTAAAGTGCCTTTAGAAGAGAACAAAGATCACCGGCAGCTGGAACAAGCCAATCTTACTGTAAGACTAATGAGTTCAACTAAGGATATTATCATAATTTTTGTTTTAATGGTGCGAGTATGTTACTCACTTTGCACAAAAAAAAAAACATAGGCTTTATGTAGCCTATTAGAAGGCCCCGAAAATTCAATAAATGACTGCAAAAATGCCTCTGTATGAGTTTTTGTTTTATATTTCTATTATTTCTGTTTTATATATTTTCCTAGCCTGACAAGCCAGACCCACATCAAGATGTTGGGTCTGGTAACACACCATTTGCAGGGCTCATTCCGAGGGGTGCGATAAATGGTTGTCTTTCAAATTCCCTCTGCACGCAATTAGATAGCGCTACAACCAACCAGAGCAACGAAGAAGGTGAAGCGGAGCTAGTTGATAGATTAAACTTTTACCGTATCCGGTCGGCAAAACTCCGAACACATCTTCCTTTTTTAAGAATGACTTCAAAGCTGTTCTTTGTTAGCAGGGATTTTACCCGGAACCGTCACAACTCTGCCGTCATTATGTTAAGCCCGCCCACCGACTCTATACACGATGTGATTGGCCTGACTAGAGTTCTCGCAAGTCTACGGAGAGTTGCTAGACGATCCTGGCTACAAATTACATTTGCTGCCGCTATTGTGCGTCTAGATTTCTAGGCTAATATTTTCCCACATATCAGCATGATTGGAAATGTTATATTAATTTTAAACAAAAGTTCAATAAACAAGTATTGTGAGTTACATTTTAGACACAATATTGTTTGATTTGGCTCTATTTTGCTCACAAAAATAGTTCCAAACAAAGCCATAACTCAACCGTTGTGTGTCACAGAGCAACACACTGGTGTTTCACTCCTGCATGAATAAATACATTTTTTCAATGAATCAATTATTCAGTGATCCATTACTTCCATATAGTTGGCAAGTAGTATGTTTGAATCCATAGTATTCATATAACTGTAGGCGAAAAGTACCTGAATGACCTATTACAGTAACTTCCAGCGAGATTCTGAAATGCACAATCAATGAATACTTTACTATCCCATGAGGCCACGGGAGAGGATTTATGAATGGAAGTGAAATAACACAACATGGACAAATGTTCATCCGAATTTCATTCATACTACACACATTCATAATATTGTTTTTTATGGTTGTAAAGAAAGATCAAAATTCCTAACAGATCATTTAATACACCATTTTGAAAATGGCAATTTTTTGGGTTTGAGAAAAATAAGCTGTTTTGTGTGTTTCTCCTTTAAATGCAAATGAGCTACTGCCTCCCACCCCAGAGGGCGAAGCCTTCACAGCTCGTTGAGCCCACACACCCAACGCATGCGCACAGACAGCTGGATGTTGGTGCGTCCGTGAGTAGGCTATTAAACCAGACAAGTTCTCTTTCATATGTATTTGCGAATAAACTGTCAAATGCAGACAAGGTTATGTGAGAAACACACAAAGTTCACATGAAAACAGTTGGTTATGTCTGTGCATGTATGCAGCAAGTACAGAAATCCTATGTGTTTATTAGATCTGTATACTAAAGTGAAAGCAGTGTAATATACAGTGCCCACTGAAGTACCTACAGTACCTATGAATCAAACAACAAAAGATAAACAGAAAATCACTCATTGCTCCTGACTGAATGAACTTTAGTAGCTTTATTAAGAACACATTTCTTACTTGAATGCTGCTGTTAAATGCTCTGGAAAGGAGATACACATGGTGGACTTTGAGGGCGGGATCTTTACTAATACGGCAGTGTCCATCAACACCCGTGGGCGGGCCTGTGAAATGTGACGTCACTTTGCCAGGAATCTGCAAACGGCTTGTTCTGAGACAGTGCTTATGATTTATTGGAATTTTAGAAAAAGGAGTGGGTGGATTTTTACCATCATAGGGTGGTTGTGTACACACAATGCCAACACACATGTTCAAACACACATGTTCAAATACCATGTAAAAGTGAATTTTGCATAATAGGTGCCCTTTAAAGGGTTACTTCAGCAATTTAGCATTAAGCTTTGTATCAGTAGAAACCCGGTAGTATATTTGAATTACCGTACTTTTCCCCCCTCATATCCCCCTGAGACGAGAGAATTATGCATTTTATTTCTGGAAAAAATCCTCTGATGACGCAAATATCGTCATTTTGCATCATCAGAGGATATTTTGGCCAGAGGCTATAGACTACAGCCAGTAGAAGGAGCTAGTTCTGCATTTTTTCAACCTGCCCATAGGGGTGGGATCTCACTCACAAAATGTAAATGCGCATGGCCGCTTGGCTTGGGCATTAATAATGGGGCGGTACGGAGCAAAGCGAGTGTTTCAACTTTTCAAAGAATTCCTGTGAAAGTTAAGCTTCCATAGGCATGATCTGAGTGCGTCGTGAATGACTGCTGCGCTTACCTCAGCTCTGCTCTGCTCAGCTCTTCTCTCTCATGATGAATGAAATCTGACTCCTGCTGCATTTGTGACGTGACTTTCGTTCGGCTCACTCACACTTTATTGATAAGACACGTTCAGTTTTTAATTGTAGTGTTTGTTCTCTAACTGAAAGAAATGATTTTATTACTATGAATATCAAAACGACGTTGGGGGCGGTTCCGCGGTGGGCAAGTGATTAGGGGTGGGCGATATAGCCTCAAAATTATATCACAATATTTCAAGAATATTTGCGATAACGATATTTATGACGATATAGAAAAAAAATGTATGGAACAAAGTTTTATTGGTTATTGCAGCTGGTAGGCAGCAGCATTTATTAGTGCAATCAAAACCATAACATAAAATTTTAGTTTAACAATAATGTAATTTATGCCATGGTCTGTCTGAATATTATTCTGACATTCTGATTCTGATTGGCTGGAAGGTGTGCAATAAAATCGTTTAAAGTTTAAAGTTCCAAGTCAGATGAGTCCTCCTTCTATATTAATGTGCTGTTTTCACGGAGCACGGTAATCGGTTTAAGTCTGAAAGTCCGAATGAAAATGCTGCATATAAATACTGCTTTCTAAGGATACACTAATATTTCTGAAGGGTAAAACTTTTTATTTTGTAACAAATTATGAAGATAAATGTTGGAATAATGACACAGACATAGCCTGGCTAGGCCATCTCATCTGACAGCGTTTGTCCCAGGCACTTTCTACTTCAACTGTGCCTGAGGTGTTTCTCACAGCAACACCAGATCGGTTTAGATAACGTCTCGTGTAAACTGTCCACAGAATCGTTCAATCGGAATGATTTTAATTGGAATGACATAAAAGTGTGCATGTAAACGGGGCTATTGAAGCGCGCACACACACGCACGCGCGCGCCACTCGTATTCAGAGAGCAGAGATCGCGCTGCACATTCATGAGCACAGAAACAATTAACGCCGCCCCGTGACTTTTAGCAATAAAATAGCTAAGTTACTGGATCACTACATTATATTTCTCAGCAACGATGGGGTTACATCGCTATATCATTGATATTGCGATATGACACTTTTTTTATCATGTAAAAATGTATACCGGTATTATCGTGGACGGTATGATATGGCACACCCCTACAAGTGATAACCAGTAGCCGTGGCTTTGGGAGTGGCCTCGTAGGGCAGCGAAGCAAGTGCATTCTGTGAGTTGTTGTCTTTCATCCACATGAGACAAAAATAAATTTTCGGTCTTTTCTCAGTCTAGAAGGCACCAAATTCAAAAATAATTTCACATTTCTACTACATAAATGACCCAGTTTAAATACACATTCATCTTCCCAGCGCTGAAGTGCGCCTTTAAAGGGTTCGTTCACCCAAAAATTATGTCATTAATTACTCACCCTCATGTCGTTCGACACCCGTAAGACATTCGTTCATCTTTGGAACACAAATGAAGATATTTTTGTTGAAAGCTGATGGCTGAGAAAGGCCTCCATTGACATTCAGTACATTTACACTCACAAGATCCATAAAAGGCACTAAAAACGTCGTTACAAAGTCCATCTCACTACAGTGGCTCTACAATAATTTTATGAAGCGACGACAATAGTTTTTGTGTAAAAAAAAAAAATCGAAATAACGACTTTAACGACAAGTTCTTGTCTTCCTTGTTGGCCTCTGCCGTGAACTCATGAAGCACCATGACGCATGCGTGAGAATATGATGCAGAACCGGCGTTCGGACACGTGACCCAGAAGCGAGGAGATCTGTTTACAACAAGCAGAGGAAGACGCGCCGTATCTAAGCTGTTGAATTCTACATTGATCGTGCTTTAGGTCTCGGCGTAGTGCTCAAAATGGGACTAAAGTGTGCATTTCATGGATTCCCGAACGCCGGCGCTACGTCATATTCTTGCGCATGCGTCGTGGTGCTTCGTGAGTTTCACGGCAGAGGCCAACAAGGAAGACAAGAACTTGTAGAATAAAGTCGTTATTTTTATTATTTTTTTTCGCACAAAAACTATTGTTGTCGCTTCGTAAAATTATTGTAGAGCCACTGTAGTGAGATGGACTTTGTAACGACGTTTTTAGTGCCTTTTATGGGTTTTATGAGTGTAAATGTACTGAATGTCAATGGAGGCCTTTCTCAGCCATCAGCTTTCAACAAAAATATCTTCATTTGTGTTCCAAAGATGAACGAATGTCTTACGGGTGTCGAACGACATGAGGATGAGTAATTAATGACATAATTTTGGGGTGAACGAACCCTTTAAGACAGTGAGTTGCCTGCACCTAGTGGCTGATTTAGTTCATATTTAATTGATCATTTTATTTATTTTTCATATTTCAATATTCAAAATATTATTTTAAATCAATATTATTATTCATGCTAGTTTAATTGCACTGTAAATACATCTAAATAATGCTTTAGATGCAGCTTCTGTGCCACTTCTGCAGTACGAAAATGGTTTTTGTTGATTCATTAAGTATAATTTTCAGTGTCGCACACCCCTAGCTGATACTCAAGTATTTCGTAAACAACTCGTTTATTTCCTAAATTAAAATGTACTGTTTTGCTCAACAGAACTGACAGTTAGTGCTTGCGAGACACTTTGGGTAGGAGGTAAGAACTTGAGGATGACATGGTTCCTCACATCAGAAACTTGAGGACAGCCTGAACAAAAGTGTTTTTTATGCTGCTTGACCTCTTAGTGATGCCTGCTTTCATAATGAGATCAAAGATCTGGCACCATCTTCTAACACCTGCATTTGCTAAAACATTCAGCCTGGGGGTAGTACCAGCAGAACGGTCCAGCGGCAGTGGCTAATGAAAGCACACAATTAGCTTGATTACTTTGTACTCTAGGTATTTTAGTTTGCATCGTGTTAACAACTTCAGTTGCATCACATTGTGTTCCGGTTAAGTGAGGTGCCAACAGGGGGGTTTCGCAGCTATGCCATAGAATAGGGGTAGCACAGTCCTGTTCCTGGAGATCTACCGGGAGATCTACCTCTAGTTCAGATCCAATTCTGATCCAACTCTTCTTCTTTAGGTCCATGTGTGCTACAGGCCACATTGGGCAGCAAGCGTAGTCCACTGTTTGCGATTGGCTGCATGGGATTCAGCTTCTTCCCATTTAACGCCAGCTCGCTTTAAGTCCTCTTTGAACGTTCTTCGCCAAGTCTTCTTCTGCCTTCTGCATCCATTGGGTGATATCCATGTCAGTGTAATTTTTGCTAGGCGTTGTTCCGATCGCTGCATAATGTGTCCTGCCAGTTTGATGCAATGCTCAGACACAAAGTCTGGGTTTTAGCCGTGTGTAGAATCTCTTCGTTTGAAACGGGGTCATGGTGCGTGACGCAGAGAATGCGTATGAGACACCGTTGGTGGAATGCATCCAGTTTTTCCAATGGACATATAGAGTTCCAACACACCTGTCTGTAATTATTAACATCTTCTGAAGATGTTAATTAGCAGGTTCAGTTGTGTTTGATTAGGGTTGAGGCTGAACTTTACAAGAAGGTAGATCTCCAGAAACAGGATTTGGCACCCCTGCCATAGAATATTATGGCTTCCCCAAATAACTGTTCAGTGAACCATTCTTAAAAGAACCATTCTTAAAAGAACCATTTTGTCTGATGTGAAAAACATTTTTTTTTTTTTTTTGTGCAGTGGAAAGTTTCCATGGATGCTAAAGGTTCTTCATGGGAACCATCAATTCAAATAAAGTACATTTGTTTTGAGGAGTGTGGGATGTTGTGGACAAAATTTGATGAATAACTTTGTAGAATCATGGCCTTTGGGTTGGTGATAGCTTGTAGTTTATGACTTGGTATTTGTTCCCAAGAATTATCCACGTCTCTGTTATATTAATCCATGCATACCAACTGGTACAAGAAAAAACAGTCACCAGGAACATCAAAGTATGGCAATAGGGAGCAAGCTCAACCCTGCAGGGCAGTTTTGCTCATGCTGATTAGAATATGTTTAAAGAGGCTGCATCATGCTGAGATTACACTGATGAATATGCATTATCCATCATGGGCTACAATCAGCAGGTGGGTGGATGATGTTGTCATCAGAACCATCACCACACATCCCTACTAAAGGGTCTGTTTATATTCACACTCCAGTGTTTGCTGCACCGCTTTTTTAGTGGTGGAGCACAGTTGCTGTCTTGCTGAATGTCCAGCACCAATATGATAAATGATAAATATCTGAATTTTGACTGTGAGTTTGCAATGCGAATCAAATGTCCCATGAGCCAATTCACAAGAAAATTACTCAAAAAGAATGAATCACTTAATGTATTCTCTGAATCAGTTAGAGTGGCTATTGAATAGGGCTGGGCGATATGGCCAAAAAGTGATCTCGATAAAATCTTTTCATATCAGTCGATATAGATAATTATCACGATAAATGTCAAATATTTCTTTCTTTCAAATTTAAAGGCAGATTTTTGCTCCTAAGTGAAAGTTGTAGAAACCAGACTGTTAATTGTGGTTTTAAACTACTTTTTTATTTTTCAGAATATGACAAACACTTCACGTTTTTGAATTCCTTACACTTTTCCAGTCATTTTTCCTTAACAAAATACATTTCTTAATAGAAAAAATTAATGTCTTAGTTTCTGCATGTTCATTGTTTCCAGTCATGAAACAGGTTTGTGTTGCCTGCCTTTGGCATATATCTTTGGCACAGTTTGCAGTGCAGTATTAATAATATTACATGTTTTGTCTCTTAGAAATGCACATTTGACAGTGAGCTGACAGTAGTAGTAGCTTGAGTTAGGAGGATGCAGATGTAAATTAATGTTCATTAACAAAAACACGGACATCTGTAAAAATTGTAACAACCTCATTTTTATATGGTAAAATTTTAATATTACGACTGAGTTTAATTAAAATTAAAGGGGTGGTAAAGCACACTCTTTCGAAGGCTTGATTGTGTTTGTGGGGTGCACTGTAACATGTGTTCATGCTTCGTTTTTAAAAAAAATCTGTATTTTTCATATATTTTACCTTTATTCTACACTGCTCTGTCCCTCCTTGTAAAAACGGTCTGATGGTTTCCGGATTCTGTGAAGCCAGTCCCTCAAAAATACGCAATGGGCTCTGATTGGTTAGCTGGCCCAGTGTGTTGTGATTCGCTAACCGCCTAGAGCACGTTTGTCGAAAAAGTCACGCCCCTTACCTTTACCGGTAGCCTGGTAGTATTAGAAAGAATGGCATCTATAAAACCACACCAATTTGAGCCCGATTCAGACCCAGACAATTTTAGTGAAGATGATCGAGCAGAACCTGTTCAGTCCTCAAGAGTAAAGACTGCGGATCTATAGTGAGCGCTACTGAATGGCACTGTTACTTTTGTATTTTTAGAACCATTTGCCAAATATCTGTCGCAAGAACGGACACTAAACATTGGCTTTACTATAGTATCCAAATCAAACACAGAACCATGTTTAGCATGCCTGTAGATAAACAATACATAAAAGCTCTAATCAAAGAATAATTTACACTAATGCCAAGTTCGCTGTTGAGATTTTAAAAAGTTTGTAACGTTAGGTATGAATGAGCATTTAACAAACTGGTTTGCAGAGCCAAACAGCGTTGTCATCTGTTTACTTCCTTGCTACAACGTAGGCTACAATTAACAACACAAACTATTACAGGAAAACACATCAACGAAAAATAAATCCTACTTACAGTTTGTGGCCCGTGAACAGCTTCTGTTTCTAATCCATCTTTCAGGACAAGCCGTTGTGCGAATCCCGCTTTCATAGCGCTCGTGAAGATTGTGGAAGCTTTCCTGCGTGAGATGAGCCGCGCGTGCCCGTCTCATGCGGTGTTCACACCGGACGTGAATAAATCGTGCTATTCGCGTGAAGGTGGACGCTTGAACATTTTGAGTTTACTCGCTTCATTCGCGTGTGACATTCACTGCACAACAGACGCGAATTCTCGTCATAGGAGGGACTTCTGCCAGCGGCTCGTCTCGGTGAGAAATGGCTGACATGGGCTGTGTTTACGTCTTTTTTTGTTAAAAATGTTGGCATTGGCAACAACACTCCAGCCTACTAACTAGCCTACCACAACAACGCTTCCCCGCGGCGATACAAAATGGCCTCGCCCCCCTTGTTTCATATTCTCGGAGGAGGGGTTTATGTAAATATTGGGGCTGGTGATGTCAGCAACCCTGGAGGAATGTGTAGTAGTCCCTAGCAGCCGTTTGCTGTAGTCCTTAGAAATTTATTTATTTAAAAGCAAATATCTCCCTTTGCTTTAAACTTTGAACGTTGTAACTTTGCAGATGTTGTTTATGCTCAAACAGCAACATTACACACTAGCTAAAGTTAGAAAAGTGAAATCGTGCTTTACCACCCCTTTAACCATTGGTCTTCCATAGTATCATAGATTTAGATCATGATAACCACAGTTAAAAACACGCATATAGCACTTCACTACCTTGGTAAAATGTATCTATATGGTTTCTATGGTTATTTGTATGAAAAACAGGAGACCTAGCTTAAATCATTTAGTATAAATGCACAAATTCTATTGCTAAATGAAAATACTGCAATGATATTCCATTACTCCTTTAAATACATGTCTACATAATAATATAATACAATTCTATATGAATATCGCACATTTCTGCCACAGTACCATGGTGCAGTAGTTAGCGTCACAACAGTAAATTCATGGTAAATTATGGATAAGATCGAAAGGCCTTCTGACTGTATCATTGCGCACAGTGTTTCTCCTGTTTGTGAGGCGCTGTTTCATCTGGCTTTAAACGCTGCCGTTTGGACTTTGACCAGAGCGGATAAATGGTCTGTGTGACGCGGTTCAAATGAGTAACAATTTGTGCTACCTTTTATCAACATATTCGTCGTCTTTGGATGATGACTCAAGGTTAGTTTCACTTTTGATTCAACGTTCGTCGCTTCTTCCGCTCATTTTTTTCCTTCTCGTGTCAAGTTTCTTTGCCAGTAGAGCGTATACTTTTGATGTGCAAGTTAAAAGCTGCACGCTGACTGGTTCTGACTGGCTGCGATTGGGTGTTAGAGTAATCTATATCGAGTAAAAATGTCCAGAGCTTATCATCGTTATCGACATGAATTTTATCGCAATTCGATATTATATCGTTTATCGGCCCAGCCCTACTATTGAATCAGGATCTGACTCATTTACTTAACTACAAGTTTTAATTAATTTCAGTAGATTTAGTCTCGAAATGAAGCAAGTTTTATGTATTTGTGAAAAATGTTTGCAGATATTTATGAAACATGCTAAGTTCACATACTCGTTTATCTGAAAAACAATGCTACAGTCAGTTATTCTACTCTGAAATGTGTGTTCTGTGTCACAATGTCACAATAGTATTTCGACACCAGAGATCACAGATTCTACCCGAAATAAGCTTTGAAAAATATAAAAATCTCTATGAACGGAAGCACATTAAAACTCGAATAAATCAACTTATCAACTTATAGTGTAAGTCTCCTCACCTTCCATTGTCGGTTATGCTCGTTCCTGTTGTGTTTCCTCAAACTGGCAACCCGCGTGAGCGTCAAGTCTGAGGAGGAGGGGGCGGTGCAAACAATACTTTGAATTTGGAATGCAGTACCCATTTCAACCACTAGCTGTTATTCTTACATACAGCATTGTTTTGATTTGATTAAATACACTTGTTCAAAGGTGTGGGGTCGTTTTTGCTATAAATATGTTATGCTCACCAATGCTGCATTTATTTACAAAAATACAGTAAAAAACGGTAAATAGTTAAATATTCTTACAATGTTATAACTGTTTTCTATTAAAAAAAAAAAAAAAACATGTAAAAATGTAATTTATTCCTGTGATGGAATAAAAGTAATTTTTAACAGCCATTACTCCAGTCTTCAGTGACACATGAGTCTACAATAATCATTCTAATAGGCTTGATCCATGTTAAAGAAAAATGTATGGTAACACTTTAGAATAATGGTCATTAGTTAACATTAGTTAACTACATTAGTTAACATTAACTAATAATGAACTGCACTTATAAAGCGTTTATTAATCTTTGTTAATGTTAATTTCAACATTTACTAATGCATTATTACAATCTTGTTAACATTAGTTAATGCACTGTGAACTAACATGAACAAACCATGAACAGCTGTATTTATATTAACTAACGTTAACAAAGACGAACAAATACAGTAACAAATGTATTGCTCATGGTTAGTTCATGTTAGTTAATACATTAACTAATGTTAACTAATGACCATTATTCTAAAGTATTACCACATTTGGTATTATTATAAATGTTAAAAAGAGTGCTGCTTAATATTTTTGTTTAAACTGTGATGTTTTTTCTTTTTCTTTGATGAATAGAAAGAGCATCTCTCTCTCTCTCTCTCTCTCTCTCTCTCTCTCTCTCTCTCTCTCTATACATATAATGTATGTATATGTTAGAGAGGTCTAAATTTGAAGTGTGCTATGAGAAAAAAAGTTGTTTTATAAGATAACTCACAGGAATTTTGCGGCTGGCAGGATTCATTTACGACACTACGCGACTCTAAGGACCCTATGTTTCTAAGATTTCTGCCAACGGTAACTGATTGTTATAAAAAAAGATTCTGAAAGCATTTATGTGACGTCAGGGACATTATATGATTGTCTTACAAGGGGTATGTGACTCAAATTGTTGTTGGCACTCTTTCAGAATGATTTAGAGTCAGGATGCTTTTACCAACTCATGCACACATTGCTCAGGGTAATGTTGAATCTCCATTGTCCCACTGACTTCAGAGCTGAGGAATGCTAGAGTGACCAGATGTTAACCTGGCCCTGTTTTCAAGAAGCGCCCTTTCTGGAAGTTATGATCCAGGATTAGGTCTTCCTCTGACTGTACTGATCCTTGGCACCGAGTACTAAAAGTCCAAAGCTTATCAAGGGTTAGTCTGGTTCTGAGAAAAAGACACTGCCTGCTGCCATTAACTCAGAGACCAGCTTGTAGAAACCAGCTGGAGTTTTCTCCACATTATTGAGTATACTCACTCTGACGGCGTCGTCACATTCCTTCGGTCAAAGCGGAGCCTTTCACTTCCAATCTTTGATGTTAGAACTCATGGCGTTGCCGTCAACTTAGTGCTTTACTTATTTGGCACTTGTGCCCTGCTGAGACAATGTATCTACAGTTCCCCTATTAGAGTGCCTGATGAAACATCTTCTGGCACACGAAAACACGCACACCTGTGCCTGCTCTTGTAAATGCCAGTGGAAGTGAGCTGAGCCTTTAGTAATGAGCTTGTATGTGGCGCTAAGCTGAACGAAACTCTGTACCTGTTACTCACATGCTGCCTGAAATTCAAGTTGAATCAAAACCAGAGTTCAGGGCCGTTTACACCAAGATTGATAACTGTAATGAAAAATAGTCAATTCAATTCACAAATGGCGCTTTTCAGAATACATATCATTTCAAAGCACAAAGTGTAAGGTTATGGGATGCATTTTATGAATGCTTGGCTAAAGAGATGTCTTTAATCTGAAGGCTAAACTGGAAGGCTATTCCAGAGGCTATTCCAAAACGCTCTCCCTCCTTTAGCAGACTTATAGAGATCTTAGTTACTACCAAAAGTCCAGAGTTTTGTGACCTTGAAGAGCGTGATGGATTGTAGCACGATTGAAGATTGGTTAAATACACAGGAGCTGAACCATTTAGGGCCTTATAAGTCAGTAGCAATACTTTGTAATCGATACAGAACTTAACAGGTAGCCAGTGTAGAGATAATAAATTGGTGGTATATGATCATAGTCTCTTGACATGTTAAAGGGTAACAATCCCTAAAACAGCTTTTTTTAGTTAATGATCTGCAAGACTGGGGCTTTATTAGTGCTGTTATTGATTTGAGTAAATGTTTTGACATTTGGGTATAAAGTGTTTTAATGCTACAATAACAGCGAATAGTCCGGACTGCTGAGCGAATCACTTGCACTACTCTTCCCACACTTCTAGAACTGTACTCATCCAGAGTAAAAGGGCACGCAAAATCACTCTGGACCCCTCACACCCAGGACACTCTATGTTTGAACTGTTACCGTCTGGTCGGCGCTACAGAGCACCGAGAACAAAAACATCCAGACATAGAAAAAGCTTCTTTCCTCAGGCCATCTACCTCATGAACAGTTAAATGTTCACCTTGAGCAATAAATGTGTGCAATAAACAACTTCCGTCAGACTCTGTGTATATAGCACCTTAAAAATGTGTAAATTTGTATATTTAAAACACCTGTAGATCCTATAGCACCCGTATATACATATTATACACCCTACTGTGCAATAAATGTGTGCAATACTTTACCTCAGACATTTCACATATAGCACCTTATAACTTATATGTAGTACCTATATTTACAAAACATCTGTACATATTCTATTCCATCCGAAGCGCTTCTGTCACATTGCATTTCCACCATTGTGTGTTTAACTTACAAATGTATTTTTATGTTACTTGTCTCTTGTCTTGTCAATTTACATTGTGTACTGGAAGCTTCTGTAACCAAAACAAATTCCTCGTGTGTGTAAGCACACCTGGCAATAAAGCTCATTCTGATTCTGATTCTGATTCTGATATACGGTGTAAAAACGTCTGAGTGCTGCCCTATTAAGGTTGAACGTGGCTACTGCAGTTGAATTTTCCTATTGGACGTTGTTTGCCATTGTGACATGATGAACAGCTCAATACCCACGCCCCTGGCACAAGCTCACCACGCCCTAAGAAATGTTTTCCCGCATTGATCACATGAGAACGGCTTCACTCCAGAATGAACTCTCATGTTTCATGAAGTAGAAACATTATGAATGAAACTTACTATCAACATTTTAATGAAGAAAATACGGTATAATAAAGCAGTTGTCAGTACATGTCAGGCTTTTCTTGCAATATTTTTGCCGCCTGTTAAGTGTACAGATACTTTTCATACATGAGACGCGCTTACAAACCCTGACATGCCAGTGGTTGCCGTGGTAACAAACAACAATAATGTAACGTGCTGCCGTATATAGTCTAACTTTTATTTGAGGAAATCTGTTTATAATAGGCTATTAGGTTTGAACTTATTGGTCCTGCGCTGCCTATTGGTTCAGTTAATTTGAATAAAAATACATTGCATGTATCTGATCTATTTTTATTCTATATATTCTTTGCGAGTCTGACAGCTGTCAAATCAATCCGTCACTGCGGGTCTCAGGTGCACGCCCCCCCGCTCAGCCCTGCCCTTGGTTCGTCCCCTCCGTCTCCACTGGGCTCTGCACACTTTTCCAGCATTTTTCAAATATTGTCAGTGGGTGGAGTTAGGGTCTGATCAGGGGTTGAGTTACCCTTTAAGAACTCTAGCAGCTGCATTTTGGACTAATATAACTATACAGTTTTAATAATCATTCTAATTCTATGAGAGTATGGAAGTCCACTCCACGTCTGTAACGCCAATGACCAAGAAGAATAACGATATTGCTGGAATCACTTTCAGAATCACTTTTTTTCCAGTTGATGAATGAATTGGCATTTATTTTTATATTTTTCGTTTTCATGTTGATTTTAGTTTTTAGTTCTTTTGTCGTTTTATTTTAATCGGTCACTTTTAATTAAATTTATTTTAGGAATGTCAAAATTAACGCGTTAACGCAAATTCATTTTAACGGCACTAATTTTATTAACGCACGATTAACGCAGTGCGCATTTTCTGTTTGATCCGTGGCCTAGTCTGTAGTTGGAGAGATTGAGAGCACCCATAGACGTAAAGGACAAACAGAAATGGGGAAAGAAAAGGGCTAACATTAACATTTACTATTCTGAAAAAAGTGACGTTATAGCGAATATAGCGGTATATAAAAATGTGTGATTAAGTTGCGATTAATCGCGAGTTAACTCATGACAATCCTGCGATTTTAATCGCAATTAAATATTTTAATCGATTGAAAATTTGAAAATGTATTTTTATTTCAGTTTTATTTTTATTTAATTGTATTTATTAATTTATAAAGAGAGTGGTTTAACTTCAATTATTTTTATTAAAATGTTATTGTTATTTTCTAATTTTTTTAACGTACAAAATGAAACAAGCAAACAATCAGCCATGCAGCAATAAGTGAGAATCAAAACAACAGCAACAAAATAAATAAATAAATAATTAAAAATGAAGGTAGACTGGTCAGTTACACAGAAGTGTGAATGACAAAAAATGAAACAAACAAGTAAATGAGACATAATATGCAGCAAAATATATACAGAACAATGCGTATATTGAAAAAGTATGTGAATATACTGTATATTAATGCCAATACAACCATCAAGGACATGAGCATATATCTATATGACTTAGTAAAATCTAGATTAATTTACTGCAACCCTTAGTATTTAAATCAATAATAATGCTTCAAATTAAAATGTATTTAGGCAACACTTCTCATTTTCGTTTGGTTTATGTTTTTCAACTAATGTTTTATTTTATTCCAGCTTTATTTCAATTAATAGTTTTAGTTTTAGGACGCTAATATAGTTATTGCTGTAGTAATATTATGGTGTGAACGGGCCTAGTTTGTACTCATTCAGAGGCAGAAAGTAGTTTCTCGTAAAATAAGAAAAGCCCAGCATTAACTCTATTAAGATCTGATTTGTATATAGAAGCAGAGGTGTCGATTTATGTTTGAAGCACTCATCCACTGAAATACTTTTTTCTTGTTTGTGGTACTTAACAGATCCAATGTCAGAATGTGAACATCCTCACAGAGTTTTGTGCAGCTCTCAGAGCCTCCCTTCTATTTCTATTCTTGGTTATGAAATGAAAGTCATTCCTGTTAGCCATATTATTTTTGCTCTGTCAGGGCTGTTTCCTGTAAGAGATGATGAGAGATGGCTGAGCTGCGCAACCTTTCCTTTGCTTGCACGTAGAGGAGGGAGTTTGTTGTCGTAAGTCTGTATTGGCCCCAGTGAGGTACCTTGGGGCCTCATAGGGAATTTACTGGAGAAGATGTCCCCTGCTAACGCAGTCAGCACCTGAAGGATTTCTGTGTGTGTGTGTGTGTGTGTGTGTGTGTTGGGAACGCAGATGGTGGGGTGTTTACGGGGGTGACAGATGAGACTTGTTTAGGCTGTAAGCAGTCTGGGTTGATGTTTGTGTTCGGGGACAGATAGTGAAAAGTATGACAAACATACACACAAACACAGCAAACACACACACATTGATTGTGATCTTGCCATCATTAACAACAATATCAGAGGGTACTGTCCTTTTTGGTTTGATTAAGGGTTTTTAATGTCAAATATACATGCATCAGTGGGGTTTGTGTAGGAACCGCATGGGGTTCGTAAAATTATGAAAAGCTAATTAAATCTTAAAAATTTGATACTCTCATTATACCATGTAATTATAGCCATTCTTGTGTGTGCACTTCCACAAAACTGGAAGACTTCAAAAATAAATAAAATAAAAAATAAATGTATAAAAAATAAAATGGAGATTTAGGGAGAATCAATTTATTATGGATAATCATTTTGTGAATAGTAAGTAATCATGTAATCTATAAAAAAGTAACTGTAGTCCGAGTATTTTAAAATGTAGTATAATCTAATTACAAGTATTTGATTTGATTAATTATTGATTTAATTATATAATTTAATGGTAAATATGTATAATTATATTTAATAGATAAGTATTTCTCAATAATAATAATTTTGTTGTCAATATTTATTTCTATAAAGTTATCCTATCCTACATATTGTACAAATTAAAAATCTGTTTTGATGGCTTTATTGAATTCAGTTTAGAAATAGATGTATAATCATTATTTGTCAGATTATGTGTGTTCTACATATTCACTGGA